>LPNX010099494.1:33282-96603 GCA_001517045.1 Pseudotsuga menziesii
ATTTACATATACATCAACACTCCCTCTCAACTAGGAAGGTATTCTTTCGACACAATTTGCAGCACTGGTCTTCTTCTCTATATCAACTGGATCATCTCATCATCAGCATCTTGAGTCTTCGGAGACTTCAAGTCATCTTCATCTTCAAGTCAACTTCATTGGATCTGGATCATCTCTCGATCTGGATCATCATGGAACATCATCACTGGATCTGGATCATCTCTCGATCTGGATCAACATCACTAGACTGGATCTAGATCATCACTCGATCTATATCATCACTATTGGATCTGGATCATCACTCAATCTGGATCATCACTGGCTGTCATCACTGGATCTGGATCATCACTCGATCTGGATCATCACTGGTGCTATCTCATGATTCTTCTCATCACAGGAAGTTCTACAGAGCTAGCCCTTTTTCATGCTGGTTGTAGGCCTACCCATCATGTAGTTCTTCGCCCAGCACTTACATCTGACCTACTTGTCAGAAAGACACATCCATCCAGACAGGAACACATCCTATCACAGTGATGGAAGACTCCCATCTAGACAGGAACACATCCTATCACAGTGATGGAAGACTCCCATCTAGACAGGAACACATCCTATCACAGTGATGAGAGATTTCAGCACTTACATCTGACCTACTTGTCAGAAGGGCACATCCATCCAGACATGAACACATCCTATCACAGTGATGGAAGACTCCCATCCAGACAAGAACACCTCCTATCATAGTGATGAGAGATTTCAGCACTTACATCTGACCTACTTGTCAGAAGGGCACATCCATCTAGACAGGAACACATCCTATCACAGTGATGGAAGAATCCCATCTAGACAGGAACACATCCTATCATAGTGATGAGAGATTTCAGCACTTACATCTAAGCACATGGGAACACATCCCTCAGTCGCTCCAGAAAGGCTCTACACTTACATCCATCCAGACAAGAACACATCCTATCACAGTGATGGAAGGGCTTGCACTCACATCCAATCCTATGAGAACACATCCCAGCAGTCATATCATAATGGCCCCCAGTCCTCGACTGAGCTACCTGGTAACTAACCAGGTGCCTCCATTCTCCTAGAGAATGGCAGTTGCCCTTACATCCAACCTGCTCGTCAGAATGGCCAACACTCACATCTGACATGGAAGGAACTTAATCCTTTAGCCATGAAATAATGGTTCAGCCCTTACATCTAATCAAGTGGGAACACATCCCTCTATCACATTAGAATGGCTACTCAGTTCTATACTGAGTGTTCCTGGTAACTGACCAAGTGCCTCCATTCCTAGAATGGCAATTGCCCTTACATCTGTCCTACTCGACAGAATGGCCAGCACTCATATCTGACATGGAAGGAAGCAATCCTCTCACCATGACATAATGGCTCATCCCTTACATCTGATCATGGAAGGAACCAATCCTCTCACCATGTCAGAATGGCTATGGGTCTCATCACTTTTTCTTGGAGGGAACCTCGATCTGGAGAACACCAAGTCTCTCCCTGAAGTACTGGAACTTCAGCCTAGACAATGGCTTCATCAATACATCAGCTATCTGTTCCTCCGTCGCAACATACTGGAGCTTCACTACTCCTCTCTACACCATATCCCTGATATAGTGATACTTGATCTCGATATGCTTCGACTTGTCATGGAACACTGGATTCTCTGACAACTTCATGCAACTCTAGTTGTCACAATGTATACAAGTAGCATCCAACTGGAGATCAAATATATCAGACAGTAGCTTCTGCAACCATACTGTCTCACAACTAGCTGAACAAGCTGCGACATACTCTACTTCAGCTGTACTCAGTGCCACATAGGATTGCTTCCTACTAAACCAAGAGATCACGTCTGATCCCATACTGAAGCAACATCCTGAAGTACTCTTCCTGTCAATGGCACTGCTTGCCCAATCTGAATCAACATAACCTTCCAGGTTAATCTTTTGATTCGCATCGTACTTGAGCCCATAATCAACTGTACCCTTCAGGTACCTCAGGATATGCTTTGCAGCAGTCAAGTGAACACTTCTCGGATCTGTCAAGTACTGGCTCAAGGTGTTCACAGCAAAGCAAATATTTGGTGTCGTGTTCGTCAAGTACATCAACGACCCAATCATCTGACGATACATCGTAGCATCAACTGACTCTGATGAAGCATCACTCAATAGATTCAGGTTCGATGCCATAGGTGTGGCCATGGCCTTGCATTCCATCATCCCGAACCTCTTCAGGATCTCTACTGCACACTTCCCTTGTCCAAGGAAGATTCCATCTGTACTCTACCACACCTCCATGCCTAGAAAATAGTGCATCGACACATAACAGGAGCATCACTGGTCTTCCGCCTTCAACCTTGAAGCAAAGGTTGGAATCCACTTTACTCTCAGTAAATCCTAGAGTCATCAGTAATCTGTCCATCCTGTCATACCATGTCGATCCTCAGGATATTCTGTAGTCACTCCCTCTGAAGCAGAGCATCATACTCCCTCTATATTCTGTACTCTATGCACTGAAACATTCTGTACCGGAGTGACAAGTAGCTTCTTATGCTACTAACATTCTATGTGACCATCTACTGTATAGACTTGCATCTTTAACCTTGTAGCAAAGGTTAAGATCTTCATCAATACCATCATGTATGTGTGTCTTCTGAACTCGTACAAGGCCTTATTTCATTTGCACACATGATTATGCATGTCATGTGACTTCACTTCCAGTGGCTGCAAATATCTCTTCATAGTCTATGCCTTCTTTTAATGAAAAACCTCGTGCTACGAATCTTGTTTTGTATCCCACGATGTTTCCATCTACTGCATGATGGAACTACGAACTTCTCTTCAGGCCTCGATACTGCATCCTAGACATCATTCTTCTTGAATTGGTCTTCCCTTTCTTCTTGGTTACTTCTTCATAGCTTGAAGGTTCTGCACCAATGATGTCGTTGCATTCATCATATTATTCTTTATCTTGAACTGTCACCACTTGTTCTTCGGAACAAGTCTTCATTCTTCTTTGCTTGTAGGCGATTATGTATGTAGTTTTTCCTACAAGTAAAATTCATTTGTATGGTTAGAACATTTCATAAGGAATATTCATATTGGCAAATACTTATGCATAAATATATGATCATGCAACTACTTTAGCCAATACAACATTCATCCATATTTCACTGAAACTTTCTAGATGCCTTCCATCTCTACCAGGACAACATTGCGATTGTGCACTAATCCAATATGTCAGCAAAGAGGTTTCATTCTAGATAAGTAGCAATGGAGAGTTGTATAGCACCATGAGCTACTTACCCATCACATGCATATTAGTAGTATACTGTCATTAATGCAAACATCCTATCATGCATAATACATCAACTGAATATAAATGCATAACAAAATAATATCATGAAATGACAATTGAATACTTATCTTTATTTGTTTCATGGGTAGACTCTTTCTTGAGCCTTCAGCTTCATCATCTTCTTCATTCATGATAGCATTGTTTCTTATCCAAATGCTAAGGAGGATAAGAGGTGCTTCAAGAGTTGAGTCCTTCGTATTCCTAATCGCTTGAGGGATCTTCTTTGTATGGTGAGATCTTGATCTTCAATTGCTCCCATCTTCTCTTCTCTTCTTATGAGTCGAGCTTCTTCTTCTTCTCAAAGTCTGCTGAAAGTAATCACTTCCTTTTGGCACACATTCCTTGCATAAATGAATCCCATGATCCTAGGAGGCCATTCAAAGTGGCCATCACCACTTCTGCATTCTTCGCTTCTTCTTTTACTGCTTCAAGTTGTTCTTGATTTGAGAGACCCTTATGACTGCATGGTCTCAGCATTCTGGATCTTCACATTCTTCTACTGGTTTCTTAAGGTCATCTTCTGATGTATGTTCTTTCCTTCAAATAGCTTTGTCAAGGAATCAAACATCTTCGGTGTCTTTGGGGAGACATTTGTGGTGCAAGTTGATCCATGACTGAATCAACCATAATCTTCTTGGCCTTGACCAAGTTCTTCTTGTGTAAGGTTTCTAGCCTCATCTCCCTCTGGAACTAGAACCTCTATAATCATGTAGGTGTCCAATCCATTTTCTTCAGAGAGATCAAATACTTCTATGCTTGGAAGTTGTGAACTTCACCAATCTTTTCATCAAGCTGATGTGATAGATCACTTTTAAATGAGAACCTCAAATGAAAATAACAAAGGATTAGATCTTACCGATTTGAGGTGTCCATCTTGGTTCCGGAGCTCGCTGATCTAAGGTTTGTCACAGAAACCCTAATTTTCAAAAATTGGAATATTTCAGATCTAATTGGATAGACAGATAGATCTCTTCAAATGGAGCTGTCCAATGTACTCCTTTTCTGAAAACAGTGGAGGGAAGCTCTCGGAACAGGAAGCCCTAATTTTCCAATTTCTTCTGCAGAAATATTTGTTACTGTTTCTGTGATATCTCTGAAATTACTACTCCTCTATGTCTGAAATTTCTCACTGAGGTACCCTCACATGTTCCTGATCCAAAACCATAGGTTTTATCAGAATTGGTTTCACCATTTTGGATTTATTATCCTTTTCCCAAGGTGACCTATTACAGGATTGTTCAGAACAACAAAGTTGTACGACATTCCACATGTCACTGGTTGATCTTCTAAGTCTGATATTCAGACCACCGAAATTAAATTCCGTTCCCTTTATGGAACATCTTTAGGAATTCAATTTGGACCTCTGTAGCCCAAGTTATTGCAATTCTCCCCAAGTGTCATGTTTAAGGATGAATTCTGGAAGAGGTTGGAATCCTAAATTGGAGGGATCATATCTCCCAGAATATAGAGAATATGAGGCGGATTTTTGGACACAGTATTCATAAAGGTTTTATATTCATCCCCTACAAGTTTTATATTTTTAGACTTCTCCAAACTCATAATATAGCGAATGTACCAAAACCTATCAGTTTTAGTATTTAGGGTTTTTCCTAGCTCGGGGTCAAACTAGGGTTTCACTTTCCTGGAGTTTTACCCAACCAAATTTCTTGATCCAGGTCTCTAAAATTTGGTTTTTATGAGGAGAACAATCCTATGTTGGTCTCACTCAAAAATTCCTCTTCTGTAGAAAGTCCTAATTTCCTCACCGAAAACTGAAAATGCTCGGAATCGAATTTCGCTTCGACAGAAAGATGCTCCCTTCAATGGAGAGTCATCCTAGCATATTTTTGCTGATGGATTGTGGAGAAAGACCCAAAAATTAAGAATCCCTGGCTTCTGTAGATGCACAATGTCTTCTTCTCAGGTTAGCTCTGATACCATGTTATTTTTTCATCATATAAGCTAGCATTATGATCTTAGGATCTTTTCACTGAGAGAATAACAAGCACAGCAATAAAACATAAGCACATCACAAGAGACAAGAGACACAAAGAGTTTTCCTCGGGGAAAACATAAAGGATAAAACCCCACAACTTCCTCAGAGATAGAATCAGCACCAAAACAGTAAAAGCCCCAAAACATTAAGATGATCTCCACACAACAGCAGTCTCTCTCTCTCTCACTAAGAGAGCTTCTCCTCTCTCACTCATGCGCCCTAATGAGTGAGTGTGAGTGTTGCAAGTGATAAATAGAGAGGCTCTCACTCTCTATTTATACTCTTCTATTCACTTGAAGTGCACTCCAACATGTCGGCCTCACTTAACAATTACTTACTAGAGCCGACATCTCTAGGAGTGTCTAATAACCCTAGTGCCCCACCACTTGTGGGGACTTTGCCTCCTCCGACCAATAGGAGGGTAACACAATGGTGGGGACTAATGCCTCGACTTACAATGACTCACCTAGGGTCGACTTCACTAGGATAGTCTAATAACCCAAGGGTCCCACAACTGTGGGGACTTTAACCCTTGACCAATAGAAGGGTTACCCACAATGACTTGACATGACTTATTTACATTATTGATCCTCCCGATCAGAACATCGAGGCATGACAACATGACTCAAATACATAATAGAAACATCCCGGAATAAACATCGGGTTACAATACATAAGATACATAGATGAATACATTTTGAAGTTACATATACATCAACACCTCTTCCATCTGCTTCTTTTTCTAGTTTCAAATATTTCTTAACTTTCATTAATGATTACTCCAGACGCACTTGGATTTATTTCCTAAAACTTAAGAGCGAAGTATTTAACATGTTCTTGTCCTACAAGGTCCTTGTTGAAAAACAATCTGGTCATCAAATCATTAAGTTAAGATCCGACAATGGAGAAGAATATGTTAACAAAAATTTCACTACTTTCTGCACTGAACACGTAATCCAACAAAAACACATTGTTCCATATACACCACAACAAAATGGTGTTGCTGAACGGAAAAACCGCACTTTAAAATAAATGGCTAATTGTATGATCCAATCTAAGGGACTAATTCTTCAATTTTGGGTTGAAGCCATAAATTGTGCAAATTACATTGTTAATCGCACCCCTACTAAATCTTTACAAGGTATAACACTAGAAGAAGCATGGAGTAAAATTAAACCAGATGTAAGTCACTTCTGTGTGTTTGGTAGTAAATCATGGGCTCACATTCCAGATGAAAAATAGAAAACATTGCATCCTAAAAGTGAAAAGTGCATATTTGTTGGATATTCTGAAGATGTAAAAGGTTATAGACTTATTCAACCACATTCTCATGATATAATCATTAGAAGAGATGTTAAATTTGATGAAAATCTCTTGGCCTATAGGCCTAACTCAACAGTTGTGCCATATTTGGCCTGCGAGACTGATTCGGCGATTGTTTCCAACTACAGTTTCTTGATAGGTTTCCAACTACAGTTTCTGATGATGACAGTAAGGATGACAATCCACCTCCACCTGCTCATGTTCCTCCAATTGCATCAACATAATTGCTTCCTTGATGGGTGAGTTCAACATGTGAAGCATCTAGTGATCTTTCCAGTGATCCTAGAGATCAACGTCAAACATGTTCTCAGTTTCAGTGAGCCTCTTCTCTTTTGGCTCAAGTTTCTAAGAATCATGATCCAAAAGTCTTTGCAGAAGCTTCGGGAAATCCATATTGTGATGCAGCTATGGATGAAGAATACCGGTCCTTAATGGCGAACGATACTTGGGATATTGTACCTCTTCCAAAAGGATGAAAACTTTTCAGATGTAAATGGGTCTATGGAACTAAGTATGCATCAAATGGAAGTGTTGAAAGAGTTAAGGCAAGTTTAGTTGCCAAAGGTTTTTCCCAAGTTGAAGGGATTGACTACAATGAAACCTTTGCTCCTGTCACAAAAATGAACTCCATCAGCCTTGTTCTTTCCCTTGCAACCTTACATAACTGGGAAGTCCATCAAATGGATGTCAAGTATGCATTTTTTACATGGTGATTTACAGAGGGAATTTTGCATGGAACAACCTCCTGGATATGTTCAGAATAACTCTATCCTTGTCTGTCGCCTTAATAAATCCTTATATGGCCTTAAGCAAGCTCCTAGAGCTTGGTATGCCAAAATGGATAGCTTTATACTTGAGATTGGTTTTTCCATATGCCATTTTGACCCCAATGTCTATACCAAGAAAGTAGGAAACCATATTATCATACTTGTTCTTTATGTTGATGATATTATCCTTATTGGTAGTGACCCTAAGCTTTTAACCCATGTGAAATCTAAGCTTAAGCAAAATTTTGAAATGTCAGACTTAGGACATTTGCATTATTTTCTTGGTCTCCAAGTATTGAAAACAAAATAATGAATCTTTCTTTTCCATTCTAAGTATTCTTGTAACCTTCTTCATCGCTTTCACATGGAATATTGTAAACCAACCCCTTCTCCCTTCTAGTCTGGAGTCAAACTTTCTGCCACTTGTACTTCACCTGAAGTAGATGCCACCTTGTATCGTCAGCTTGTTGGTAGTCTCTTATACTTGACTCATTCCCATCCTGACCTTTCCTTTTCCATTGGTCATGGTGCCCGTTATATGGAAACACCTCATGAAAGTCATTGGAAAGCAACAAAAATAATACTTCGATATATTCGAGGTACAATTCAGTTTGGGATTCATTACAGTACGGGGGGGGGAACCTTTGTTGGTTGGTTTCACTAATTCGGATTGGGTCGAAGATACTGATGATCAGAAGTTTATTGTAGGTTATATTTTCGGTATGGGATCTGGACCTGTCACTTGGGCTTGTAAGAAACAACAAGCTCTTGCTATTTCTTCAACAGAGGTAGAATATTGAGCCGCAGTTAATTCTAGTCAGGAAGAATTATGGATTTGAATCTTGTGTTTCCAAATGTAAAGATATGTGGATCTTTGCATATTGAGATATCCTGTCACATCACTACTGTCACATCCCCATCCCTCCAACAGGCGAAGGGGACGCGACCCCATGGCGTTAACCATCCGGGCAACCAGCCCCATGAACATGTGAAGGCATAAACTAACTGAAACAGAATCCTGATGTAAAATAATTTGAACTAGAACATGCACAGATGTAAATATTTATCATACATAGTGGAAACAACACACATTCATACAGCATTCATTCATCAACATGTTCATCATAATCGTTAACCGAAATATGACTGCGGAAGTAAAATGAGAAAGATCACTTATCTTATGAAGAAGTTAATCCGCAACCAGCTACGTCGCTACAACGTTCCACCCAACCATAGGCCAGCGTGCTCCTTAATCTCTCAACAGCACTACCACCCCCGAGCTACGCATGATTTTCCAAGGAATAAGGGAACTAGCAGGCTGACACATAGCCACAAAACACAAAAACATAGCCAAGCCAACAAAGTTGGGTTTATCAGGCCATCCAGGAGTTGGGAAAGGCTAAATGCTAATCTGGTGGGCTCATTATAGAGCCAAGAACACCTACACCAGAACTAGCCTGACTTCTAAGACACCCAACACAAGGAATCAATCCCTTCTCTGCTACACAGTCCCTCAGGCCCTGCATTCCCTTCCAGTGCTATTCAGGGGTGGTGGAGAAGAAAGCCAACCCTCTAGCTCTGTTTGTGTGGTTTCCATCCACTAGGTTTGTCAAGCAAAACTAAGCCCCCATCCCTACTCCCAACACAGTCCGAGGACCATCCATTGCACACATGCAAACAATCAACTGATACATCTTAAGACAGGGAAGCCAATTCCTAAGTCATTCTTGGCCCTATCGTGGCCAAAATGACTCTCAAGCGAATTTACAACAGTCTCCAAAATGTAAAGAAAACCACGACAAACACATCCAACAACGTGGGGAAAATCAGCAACCCGATCTGGATAGTGAAGTCACCAAGGAGCTTACACAGTCCAAGGATGGAAAGAAAAACCAAGTTCACAGCTGGGTAGAAACAACATATGTACAGGCCACGACTTGGTAAGGAAAAACATACTCATGACCAAAAGCGCGAATGGCCCTTCACAGGGAACCCGTGGGTGAAAACGCACAGCTCCCAGCTCACTTTGTGAGCCCAAAAATAGAATAATACCTATGCATGCGGATAATGAGAAGACAACGGTCCCTGTGTGAGGACGAATAGCTCCCAGCTTGTGCGTGGATGAACAGACAATGGAGAGGACGCGGATTGGAGTGCACTAGCGTTCCAGCACTGTCGTGGAGAGAAAAAAATTGAAAGTGTCCACGGGAGTGGTGAGAACGAAAATGAATGAAGGGCGTGAGCAGTTCAGCGTTGGCGTGGAGAGGATATTCTGTCCATGGGTGGAGTGAGCGCGTAGGCTAGGACTGACAATCCTGCCACCCCACTCCCAAAAACAATAACTACCATAACTTCCCCCAGCTACCAGCAGAAATTCTTAATGAAGGTGGTTGGGTAAGGAAAGGAAAGAGACACATGGGTATTTTCCCTCATTGGCCCAAGGTTTGACAATTTCCGCACCCTTATCCTTGTGAAAATCATGCCCCCTATCTCAATTTATTTTCCACGAACGTAGTTGGTCGGGTTCATTTTAATTAACGATACATATTTACATGATGATACACTTAATATATGTCGCATTCCTCGATATACCATCGGTGACAATTTAAATCCGAAACATAGCATAACCAATCAATGGTGGGGCCTTGGCCTTTAGCTCCGCACCATGATCCTTTACAATATATACATCATATACAGCTAATGCAATGGGGTCAAAACTGGGGTGTTACATTCCCCTCCCCCTTCAATAGCACTATCCTCAGTGCTTTGCAAAATTGAACAAAATGCTACACTGGTATCGCCTCAGTGTTCCTCAAAATTGAACAAAAATGGATGTGCCAATCGCATGGAATCCTCCAGCTCCCAAGTAGTCTCTTCAGGTCCGTAGTGCTCCCATTGCACCTTCAGGTTCCGGAGCATTGTGACCTTCCTGTCGAGGATGCGCATTGGCTCGATTCAGAACTCTCCCTCGGGTTCCACCTAAATCACATCCCAATTTATCACATGGTTAGGATCATGTACATATCTCTTAAGAAAAGAAACATGAAAAACATTATGAGCCCTAGTGCTAGCAGGCAATGCAAGTCTATATGCAACTGGCCCTATTCTTTCAAGCACTTCAAACGGCCCACAGTATCTCGGTGACAACTTGGCACAACTCCCAAGCTTCAAGGAACTCTTCCTTGCCCTCACTCTAAGGTAAACATGATCCCCAACACTGAACTCCCTGTTCACCCTATGCTTATCTGCATAGCTCTTATGTATGTCCTGTGCTGCTTTCAGATTCTACCTAATCCTTACAACTTCTTGCTCCATTTCCTTGAGCAATTCAGGCCCAAGCACAATCCTGTTCACTGGGTTATCCCAAGTCACTAGTGTCCTACACCTTCTTCCATAAAAAGCTTCATACTGACTCATCCCCAAGGATGCTTGTTGTCCATTATTATAAGTAAACTCTACCAAGTGTAAGTAATCTTCCCACTTGGTTGGTTTGTCCATTACGTACATGCGAAGCATATCTTCAAGCACCTGATTAACTCTCTCTGTCTGACCATCTGTCTGAGGATGGTATGCAGTGCTGAAGTTTAGCTTTGTACCCAGATCTGCAAACAACCCCTTCCAAAATTTGGAAGTGAACTTGACATCTCTGTCAGATACCATTGCCTTCGGCAATCCATGCAATTTGAATATCTCCTTCATGAAGATCTTTGCAATGTCGCCAGTCTCATACGTCGACTTAACCGATATAAAATGTGCTGCCTTTGTCAACTTGTCTACCACAACCATGATGGAATCATGTTGTCTCCAAGTCATTGGCAATCCTGTAATAAAATCCATGGAAATAACTTCCCATTTCCATTCCGGAATTGGCAAAGGCTGCAACAACCCTACTGGATGTTGATGCTCAACCTTCACCTGCTGACATTTCATACACCTTGAAATGTACTCAGCCATATCCATTTTCATTCCTGGAGAAAAGTACTGCTTTCTAGCCGTAGCAATTGTCTTCTGATATCCCGGGTGACCAGAATACAGAGCTTAATGGATTTCATCCATAACAACTCTCCTCAAATCTGCTACATTCGGAATATAAATTCTACCTTTATAAGTGAGAAGCCCCTCTTCTTCCAATTTATATCCTTCATACCTCTTCTCAAGACTTTGCTGCTGCAATTTGTCTTTTACCTACTCATACAATTCATCTTCAGCAGCATGACTAACAATCTGCTGCCTCAAATCTGATTGGTAGATACTTAGAGATGCCACATGCATTTCTTGCATCTTCCTACTAAGTGCATTAGCTACCTTGTTCTCTTTTCCTTTTATGTGCTTGATTTCAAAATCAAACTCACATAAAAATTCTAGCCATCTTGCTTTCCTAGCATTCAGAGTAGGATGATCAAATAGATACTTCAGACCACAATGGTCTGTTCTGAGCTCAAATATTATACCCATCAAGTAATGTCTCCACATATTGAGGGCATGTACTATGGCTGCAAGCTCTAGATCATGAGTGGCATAGTTCTTCTCATGCTCCTTCATCTTTCTTGACTCATAACATATCACGTGGTTGTCCTGCATAAGGACTCCTCCAAGCCCTTGTCCGCATGCATCAATACACACCACAAAATCTTTTTCTGGGTCTGCAATATTCAATACTGGTGCACTGGTGAGAAGATCCTTCAATGTCTGGAAACTTTCCTCACACCTCGATGTCCATTCGAACTTCATCCCCTTCTTTTGCAAAGAAGTGATGGCATGTGCAACTTTGGAGAATCCCTCAATGAATCTCTGGTAGTATCCTGCAAGTCCCATAAAATATCTTACATCTATCACATTTCTTGGAGTAGGCCAATTCATAATGGCTTCAATCTTTTCAGGGTCAACAGATATACCCTCTTCTGAGATAATGTGGCCCAAATACTGAATTCTATCTCTATAGAAGTCACACTTGCTCAGTTTTGCATACAACTGATGTTCCCTGAGCAAATTCAATGTCAATCTCAAATTATCTTCATGCTCTTCCTCATTCTTAGAATAAACAAGAATGTCATCAAGGAAAACAAGAACAAACTTGTCCAAATACTTGCTGAAGACACTATTTGTAAGGCACATAAATGTAGCTGGTGCATTTGTGAGACCAAATGGTACCACTACAAACTCATAATGCCCATACCTTGTCCTAAAGGAGGTCTTATGAATGTCTTCATCCTTGATTCTCACCTGATGGTAACCAGACCTCAAGTCAATCTTGGAAAATACCTTTGCTCCTCTCATTTGATCAAAGAGGTCATCAATCCTAGGAAAAGGATACTTATTCTTCACAGTAACCTTGTTCAATTGTCTGTAATCGATACATAACTTGAGTGTACCATCTTTATTCTTTACAAACAGGACCGGTGCTCCCCAAGGAGACACACTCGGTCGGATGTATTTCTTTTCCAACAACTCTTACAGTTGCATCTTCAACGCTAGCATCTCCAGTGTACTCATCCTGTAGGGTGCCTTGGACACTGGTGCTACTCCTGGCACAAGTTCAATAGTGAAATCAATGTCCCTCTTCGGAGGAAGCCCTGGAATCTCATCAGGGAACACATCCCTGAATTCCTGTAACACCTGATAGTCCTCCAACCTTGGAGTTTCATCTCCTGATGTCTCCAAAATATGAGCTGCATACAACTGGCAACCCTTCCTACAGAACTTCTTTAACTGCATTGCTGAAACCTGCCTTACTAAAATCACCTTCCGAATACCTTTCACAACTACTAGGTTCCCTTCTTCATTCATGCATTCGAAAGTCTTATTGCAATAGTCAAGTTTCACCCTGTGAGCTTCTAGCCAATCCATTCCAATGAGAACATCATAGGAACCTAGCGGTAGAACATTCATATCTACACAAGTGACCAATCCATTCATGACCAATGGACATTTCTCTACCACTTCACTGAACTTTCTCTTAGTTCCAGTGGCTAGCTGAACTAACCAAGACTTCCTATGCTTTACCTTCTTAAAAGCACAAATCTCCACTACTCTAGGAGTAATGTAACTATGAGTAGAACCAGGGTCAATCAAAATAGAAACAAATTGCTTGACAATATTACCTGCTAAATCAACCACAGTTGACTGGTGATCTTCCTGGAGGTCCTCCAATGCTGCATAAATCCTAGGGATTGCCCTTGCTACTTGACCCACTGTTTCTGCTTCTTCAACGTTATAAGCTGGCCTTGCACTCTCATTCTCGAGTGGACAATTTCTGCGCATGTGGGGTCCTCCACATTTCCAACATTGAAGTGGCCCTCTATTCTATTGTGGATCTTTAGGATTTTCTCCTGTCACTCCAACTGGCTTACTCGCAGCTTGGGATGGTTGCTTCTGCTGATTCCTGAGGTTAGAAGGTTTAAAACCTTTCTTTCTTTGGTCAAACTCCTCGTTCTTCTTGTCCTTCCATGCCTTGTGGTAATCCGGCTTACCTTTGCTTTGCTCATATAAATACTTAGCCTTCCTCATTACTTCCTCAAGAGTTCTAGGTTCATAAAACTCAATTCTATCTTTGTAAGACTGAGGTAATCCACTCAAAAAACATTGGACCTTCACTTTTTCATATCTGATGTACCGGACATACCTCAACAGATCCAAAAACTTATTCGCATACTCTTCCATGGTTTGTTGTCCTAATCTCAACTCATGGAACTCCTTAATCTTGTCATCATAATACCTATCAGAGAGGTATTTCTGCTTGAAATAATTCTTGAACTGTTTCCACTTAAGTCTCCTTTCACTGATCATCTTTACTTTCTTGAAGTGTTCCCACCAAATGGATGCTCTTCCATTCATATTGAATATGGAAACTCTTGCCTTCATGTTTCCTGAATAATCATGCACTTGAAAGTACTTTTTTATCCCAAGAAGCCAAGCTTCAGCCTCTTGTCCAATCTTTACCTCACCATCAAATGTATGAGGTTTAGCTTTCTTAAATTCATCCCGAGAGTGATCTCTATGGTGTCTCTTTCTTTTTCTTTTATGAGAAGAAGAACTTGAATCCCCGCCGGA
The DNA here is from genome assembly GCA_001517045.1 of Pseudotsuga menziesii. Taxonomy (NCBI): domain Eukaryota; kingdom Viridiplantae; phylum Streptophyta; class Pinopsida; order Pinales; family Pinaceae; genus Pseudotsuga; species Pseudotsuga menziesii. The sequence goes on from LPNX010099494.1 coordinate 47,797, forward strand.
TTCTTTAGAATCAGATGATCCACTAGAAGTCCTTCTCCTTCTCCTAGTACTGCTCTTACTTCCTTCTGGTATTACTGTACCTCGTCCAGAGTCTATCTTTCTATGCAAGTCTGTCAAACTCTACAACATTGCAGCATTCAACTGATGCTGCTCTTCCTAGGCTTTGATCAAGCTTCTCATCGTGGCTGCAACATCTGACGGTGTCTCTTGGAATCTCCTTCCATTAGACTCAATGTCATCATTTCTATTACAGACATTTTCTCCCATGGCATCTTCTGCTCACTCATAAGAATCCCGAGCATCATACCCATCATGGGTTCTCATAACTGAACCACCACTTACTTACCAAACTGCACTACCTGGAATACTGCTCTTGAAGGTGACTATGATTCTACAAACGTGTTAGTAACACAACTGTTAGATGCATAACATTGATACAAATCAGAATCACTTACCTTCTCCTGGAATAACCATAAAATAACAATTTGCCCAAACACACAAAATTTTCTTCATCAAAGAACGTCTGTTCAAGGGGGACGACGGGGGTCAAGGGAGCTTTGCCCCTTGTGGCTTCCACTGCAGGGCGGGTCGAGGGCAGCGCCCTCATTTTTTATTTTTTTTTGTAAATCATTTGTTTTCGCACAATCTGGTGCATGAAATCGCTACCTCTTTCTCCTTCTCAGCCCATGAAAATCCACTGAAAAACAGCTGAAAATCCCACTGAAAAACAGTTGAAATCGGCTAAGAAATCCCACGGAAAATTCAACATTTCCTTGCAGAATCGGCTCTCATTTCAACTATCGATCCGACGTTTCAGCAATCCAAACCACTAAATTCTCCGCTGTATCGATGGTCAAAACAAATAAATTTTTCCGACGTACATCGGCTGTCAAATCCGCTAAGCACTATCGTTGCCAATCGGATCTTCTAACCCTTCGGAAGGTTAGTCCCTTTTGACAGCTGCAACGACGGTCATTCATTCCACTGCGGGTTCCGATGACCATACCAATCGGCTGTCGGAAGCTTTAACTTTATCCGATGTCTTTATAATTAACCAAAATTTTCAATTTTTCCTTTCCATCGGTGATCGGATCCACTATCCTTCGGAAGGATAGTCCATTGGACAACCGCAACGGTGGAACGTGATCTTCTTTCTTCTCCCAATCGGCGGCACAACCTGATTGGTATCGACAGACTTTTTACATCGGAAGACTAGTGACTTTGGATTCTGCAACGGTGGCACACCAAACACTAACTTCTTCCGATGGCCACTCTTTACTTAGAATTTTTTTTGAAATTTTTCCTTTTTTCCTTCTTCTTCACTGCTGGATTGGCTCCATTCTCTCCTTTGCGTCGGCGAATAAGTTTCATCAACAGCCGCAACGGCGACCCAACGTCTTCAATCTTCCTTCGATCGGTGGCCAATCTACTGTGGCACGACCTAATCGGCATTGACAGTCTTTCTCGTTGGAGGACTTAGTTCTTTTGGATGCCACAATGGCGGGTGCATGAGCACTTTCTTCCTCTGACAGTCAACTATTTCAAGCCCTTAACCTTCTTGACGGCGTCGACGATCAGAGGAATTCTTCATCGGGTGTGTAGTTTTTTCTCCGTCCGCAACAGAGGACACTCAATCGGCTATTTTCCGTCGATGGTCGTCCAACACTTAGAAAATTTTTCCCTAATTTCCTTCCAACAGCTCTCCGTCGGGCACGCTTCCGCTACAGCGGAAGTCTTTCCCGCTAGTGTCCCGATTGCTCCACACTTAAACCGTTCTCTTTTTGAATTTTCCAGTCTGATTACTGCTGGGTAGAAATGAATAATACCTCTGTCACTACATCATTCAAGGCTCATTCAGGCCCATGCTTGTAACATGAAGCTCTGATACCACTAACTGGCACATCCCCATCCCTCCGACAAGCGAAGGGGAAGCGACCCCATGGCGTTAACCATCCGGGAAACCAGCCCCATGAACATGTGAAGGCATAAACTAACTGAAACAGAATGCTAATGTAAAATAATTTGAACTAGAACATGCACAGATGCAAATATTTATCATATGCAGCGGAAACAACACACATTCATACAACATTCATTCATCAACATGTTCATCATAATCGTTAATAGAAATATGAGTGCGGAAGTAAAATGAGCAAGATCACTTATCTTATGAAGAAGTCAATCTGCAACCAGCTACGTTGCTACAATGTTCCACCCAACCATAGGCCAGCGTGCTCCTTAATCTCTCAGCAGCGCTGCCACCCCCAAGCTGGGCATGATTTTCCAAGGAATAAGGGAACTAGCAGGCTGACACATAGCCACAAAACACAAAAACATAGCCAAGCCAACATAGTTGGGTTTATCAGGCCATCCAGGAGTTGGGAAAGGCTAAATGCTAAGCTGGTGGGCTCATTACAGAACCAAGAACACCTACACCAGAACTAGCTTGACTTCTAAGACACCCAACACAAGGAATCAGTCCCTTCTCTGCTACACAGTCCCTCATGCCCTGCATTCCCTTCCAGTGCTATTCAGGGGTGGTGGAGAAGAAATCCATCCCTCTAGCTCTGTTTGTATGGTTTCTAGCCACCAGGTTTGTCAAGCAAAACTAAGCCCCCATCCCTGCTCCTAACACAGTCCGAGGACCATCCATTGCACACATGCAAACAATCAGCTGATACAGCTTAAGATAGGGAAGCCAATTCCTGAGTCATTCTTTTTCCCTATCATGGCCAAAATGACTCTCAAGCGAATTTACAACAATCTCCAAAATGTAAAGAAAACCACGACAAACACAGCCAACAACGTGGGGAAAATCAGCAACCCGATCTAAACAATGAAGTCACCAAGGAGCTTACATAGTCCAAGGATGGAAAGAAAAACCAAGTTCACAGCTGGGTAGAAACAACATATGTACAGGCCACGACTTGGTAAGGAAAAACATACTCATGACCAAAAATGTGAATGGCCCTTCACAGGGAACCCGTGGGTGAAAACGCACAACTCCCAGCTCACTGTGTGAGCCCAAAAAAAGAAGAATACCTATGCATGTGGATAATGAGCAGACAATGGTCCCTGCATGAGGATGAACAGCTCCCAGCTTGTGCATGGATGAACAGACAATGGAGAGGACGCGGATTTGAGTGCACCAGCATTCCAGCACTGTCGTGGAGAGAAAAAAATTGAAAGTGTCCGCGGGAGTGGTGAGAACGAAAATGAATGAATGGCGTGAGCGGTTCAGCGCTGGAGTGGAGAGGATAGTATGTCTGCGGGTGGAGTGAGCGCGTAGGCTAGGACTGACAGTCCTGCCACCCCACTCTCAAAAACAATAAATACCATAACTTCCCCCAGCTACCAGCAGAAATTCTTAATGAAGGTGGTTGGGTAAGGCAAGGAAAGAGACACATGGGTATTTTCCCTCATTGGCCCAAGGTTTGACAATTTCCCCACCCTTATACTTGTGAAAATCATGCCCCCTATCTCAATTTAGTTGCCGCGAACGTAGCTGGTCGGGTTCATTTTAATTAAAGATGCATATTTACATGATGATACACTTAATATATGCCACATGCCTCGATATACCGTCGGTGACAATTTAAATCCGAAACATAGCATAACCAATCATTGGTGGGGCCTTGGCCTTTAGCTCCACACCATGATCCTTTACAATATATACATCATATACATCTAATGCAACGGGGTCAAAACCGGGGTGTTACAACTACTAACACCAAAAGGATTAATCAAATCCATCAAAAAAATTGCACAAATAATCTTTACCTCCATCTTTTGGAAACCTTTTCTGAACTTTCAGGACTTTTTTGCTTCTATATAATTCTTTGATGTTGGTACTGAGTTTCCAAACTTGAATTTCCAATATTCCAAGAAAGTTTCAAAGAGGAACCACCATGCTTGTTGTTTCTCTACTCTAATTACAATCACCTTATCAAGTGGTGAGTCAATATCCCCTACTGCTTGTTTCCCCCAAAATTGAATCCAAGCAATACTCAAATCCCATTGCTTGTATTGCACCCTTCCAAACATCATGAGTACAAAATATAGATCATTAAAGTATATAACTGCACCATAAAATTGTACATCAAGAAGGTAACTCATCAAATGATCATGAAAGTGCTTGTACATCCAAGTAAGTAGATCATCATGTGGCCCATACACACAAGCATCAAGTATTATATCAAATCTGCTCCAATGACATAGGTGAGGATCCCATGTCCTATAATGCTTCTCCAAAAGAATGTAAGATGCATCAAAATAATAATCATCCATGTTTTCTTTCATCCAAGAAGTGAATGAAGAACCTCCACCAAAATCTGAACCAAATAAGGAGCAAAGAAAACATGAAGACTTCAAGTGGCTCAAAGAAGTCACATCAATACACCCATGAATATGTATATCATCATAATGTAACAAAGGATGTTGTTGCAAATGTAAATAAGATGGAACTCTAGTCATGTCATCATCAAACGTAGAGATAGGAAGTCCATACTCTTCATGTGGCACCATAAAAAATAAACCTTTCACCCATACTTCATTAGGATGAATGTTGCAAAATATGGAAGTATAGGATGTAGGAGAAAGAACCAAATCACCCAAAGGATTAGAAAGTGAAAAAATTTCATCATGTGAATGCTCCATAGGGGTAGGATTAGGCATCTCCCTCAAAAGTGTGACACTTTCCTCATATGTTGATTCCAAGGTAGTGGAATCATGCAGTGCTTCCAAAAGTGTGTGAGCATTATCAAGAGGTAGCTCGAGCTTCTCTTACACAACAACAAGTGATTGTCTCTCATCAATACCATCTTCAAACACATCAAGAACCTGCAATTTTCCATTTTTCTCATGATCCCTAATGTCATGAGAATCCTCCAAGCAATCTACCATATGACAATATGAAACATAGGAGAAAGAATAAGTATCTTTGAACCTCTTATGAAGTTTCTCATTTTGAGTTTTAAGCTTATGAATATCCTCATTATTATTAAAGTAGGATTCATTTATCCATTCATTGAGCTCAACCAAATTGTTTCTCTAAAAAGGCAATGACATGAAATTACCTTCAATGTTGCACATTGTTGTTTGAATCTTCTCCATGTCTTCAAGGAAGGATGGCTCCTCCAATGAAGAAACTTTCCAAAAATAATCTGAAACCAATGATTTAGTGTCATGGAGTATTCTAAGGGCCTCATGTATATTCATTTCACTCATTTTCAAATACCCTTCAATGAAGGATGGTTCATGGGAGTGAACCTCCTCTTCTTCTTTCTTCTTGATTTGATCAACTTCTTGAAGCTCAAGTGGTGATGGGGAATCCGATCTTGGTTCTTCATTAGCTTCTAAAAGGTATTAATATTCATGCTTATGAGAAATTTGGTTTGCATAAACATTCTCAAATATGATCTCTATGTCACCAACATAGAGTTGTGAGCACTCATTAGTAGGCCCTCCTTCACAGTTCAAGCATTCCTCAATATATTCTCTTTGGTCCATGTCAACGGTAGAATGTGTACTGGAATGATATTCAATAGTTTCAAAGGACTCTTATTCATTCTAATGTGATTTTTCCTCATATTTTTCAAACTCACTTGGGAGTGACTTTCTATCATCATGATGTAATGTTTTTTCTGCTTCACCACCCACAGAACTAGGTGGATCCTCGGTCTCCTACATAATTGTGGATTGTTGATTGTTCCTTAATGAGTTCAAATTTTCCTTATTTTTCATAAATCCATACACCCAATCATCAAATTCTTCAAAAATAATGGTATTATGTGTCTCTCCATTATGGGAACTAATACTAACCCCTGTTGCTAGCTTACCCCTAAGTTCGCTAGCCACCAATTCGGACCTTGCATAACCTGCTTGGTCGTATCATAAAAATATGACCATGGGTTTCTTAAATTAATCCATATAATACATAACTTCAATAGGTTCCAATACCATGCTTTGATACCACTGTAATGTCCCTACTTGGAATTTTGGAGTAAATTAAAAGTTGGGCAAATTCAAGCTTAACTGGTCTTTCTTGGTTTGTTTCCCAACACCACCAAACCTTTGAAAATTTATTATGGAGGGATACTATGGGATTTAATACATAATACTAGACCTCATTCACTCAATGGTCGAATCATAAAACTCATTTGACATTTTATTCAAGTTTGCACAATTTTGGCCAATTTTGAGCTTTGCTAGCCATGACTCTAGGGGGTTTCAACTGACTCCAAATGGTCTTGAATTTGTAAATAAAGAATATTATGAGTATAATAAAATTCCAATATTACCCATGAGAACTTATTATATGAATTTATAATTTTGTAACTTGATTTTGGGCTAAGAAGAAAAGGGCCAAATTTACTAGGAAAATCAGGTCAAATTCACCCCCAGGGTGAGAGCCAAATTGGTTTCTCGACTCCAGTACGTACGACCCTCCAAAATTTCAGAAAAGAGTATGGGAATTAATATAAGGCATAATTGGTTGTATTTAATCATTTTTATTATCTCTGAAAACTGGTTATAAAGCGCAACATTCATATAACAACTTTCAAGGAAATTGCTTTGTGGGGAAATTGCATAACTAGCTCGATTTTGACATATGAACGGTAAAGTAAAAGTTAAGATAAGGATATGAAATAAAAAGAAAATATATAGAATACAAATTTATTCCCCAATATTATTTTACACCATGTAAATCCCTTCATACAATTATGGTATACAACTCATTAAGTATGGGAATCAAATGCATGAAAACTAGTGATTTAATAGCATGGAATTGCAAGAGTGTCACATATATGGAATTCTTGGATTTTGAGCCACATAGAATAGGGACATGAAATTACAGATTAAAACATCATATATGGCTGTCACGTCATCATCAAATGAATAGAACATCCCTCATACAAATCTGATATAAAGCTAGTTCAATATTGAAGCCAAATCCATGAAAACTAGTTATTCAAGAGAATGGGAATGCAAGCCTCTAACATATGTATTCTTGATATTTTGGATTACAAAGAATATTTAAAAAAGAGTACATATACATACATAATATAACCAACCTTGGGTATCAAATATCCTTAGAAAATTTCAAGCACCACTCTAGCAATTGTGCCATCAAATGAGAGCGTGGGGGAATAAAGAAGAAGGAATGAGAGAATAGGGAGATAGATGAGAATTTGATTGTATGGACCTTAAAAATGCAGCTAAAAAACCTTCATTAACCTCCAATTTTAGTTTTATATAGCCTTTGCATCAACCAACTTGGAAAGGAATCCAACTCCCTCGAAATTGGTTCACAAGCAAGGAGAATGAACACTCACCGTGCAATGGACAAGCAAAATCTCTCCAAAATGCCAAAGGCCAATTGAAAAATTATCAAAATACATTCTCCTTCCTCATGAAATCATTTTATTAACTTCATGAGGCCTTATAAGGTCGAATTTCCCTCCATGGGCTTCCTCCAACTCATCTTAGTGGTTTAGTAACTTTCATCACACTTGTCTTCCTCTTCATGCTCCAATTATTTCCCCAATTCGAATTGCTACCTCTAACTCCCAAATTATACCTATTTGTGTCTATTTTATTCATGTTGTGTCATATGTGTCTATGTCTGCAATAAATTCTGAATTTTTCGTACTTGTCATATAATCTTTCAGCATTTGTTGTCATAAAGTGCATGCAATCTCCTTCCAGGTGGCACACATTGTCTTTTGGTATCTTCCTCTTTCGGAAGCCCAGTGATGAAATCCATAGAGACACTTTCCCATTTATGTTTTGGAATAGGGATGGGCTGGAGGAGTCCAACAAGGTGTGTGTGCTCCACTTTGTTCTGTTGGCGTGCAGTACACTCCCTCACATTCCTTATGACATATTCCTTGAGGCCCCTCTAGGTGAACCTCTCTCTTAACTTCTGGTAATTCTTTAGAAAACTAGGGTGGCGAGCCACTAGTACATTATGTGCAGCTTCTAGTATCCTCTTCTTTAGTTCTGATACAGGTACTAAGAAGATCCTATCCTTGTAATATATGAGGTCATTGTGTACTTTGTATTCTTCATTCTATATCACCCCATCCAAAATCCTACATGCAAATTGATTTTTTGAGTATTCAGTGACCAAAAGTACCTTCCATTCAGTTATCATTTTCAACATAGAGAGTGTGGGTTTGTAGGAAAGTGCATCAGCCACCACATTCATATTTCCCTTCTTGCATTGAATGTCAAAGTCATAGGATTGGAATTTGCTTACCCATTTCTACTATCTGTCATTAAGCTCCTTTTGGGTAAGGAAGTGCCTTAGAATGTTGTGATCAGTCTTCACTATGAATTTTCCTCCTACCAGATACTGCTGGAACTTGGCCAATGCATGCATGATGGCCAACATCTCCTTGTCATAAATAGAATAAAACATTTCAAGAGGCTGCAATTTTATGCTCTCATAGGAAATGGGATTCCTTTCTTCAATAAAAAAAACTCCAATGCCTTCCCCTAAGGCATCACACTCCAACATAAAAGGATTGGTAAAATTAGGAAATGCAAGCACCGAACAACTGCTCATTATTTCCTTCATCTTTTCAAAATATTTTTAAGCTTCCCCATTCCAACTGAATGCCCCCTTTTTGGTCATATATGTCAAAGCTGCAGTAAAGTTGGAGTAACCTTTGGCAAATTTTTGGTAGTAGTTACAAAGGCCAATGAAGCCTCTCAACTCAGTGAGGTTTCTTGGGCTTGGCCAATCCAAGATGGCCTTGATTTTCTCTTGGTGCATCTTGAATCCTTCTTGGAAAATCACTTGTCCAAGATAGAGAAGCTCATTCATGCCAAACTCACACATGGACAACTTAGCATAAAAAGACTGATTTGCAAGTATAGTTAACACAACATCTAGATGGAGCAGGTGCTCCTCCCATATCCTACTACAAATCAAAATATCAAAAAAAAAAACAAGGACATATGTATGGAGCTACTCACTGAATACCTTGTTCATGCAAGACTGAAATGTTGTCATATCATTAGTCAATACAAAAGGCATGACCAAAAACTCAAAGTGGCCAAAGTGACAACAAAAGGATTTCTTATGTATGACATCCTCCCTCACTCGAATTTGGTGGTATCTCGATCAAAGATATGTCTTGGAGAATAATTTTTCTCCCTACATCTCATCCTTCAACTCATCAATATGGGGTAATGGGTACTGGTTCTTTATGATTTTTTAGTTCAGAGCCCGGTAGTCTATGCGCATTCTAAGGGCTCCATCCTTCTTCTTCAATAGAACCACTGAAGAAGAAAAGGCACTATAACTTGGTCTAATGAGACGCAAATCAAGGAGTTCTTTGATGGTCTTCTCAATCTCATCCTTGAATTTCTTTGGATACTTGTAGGAGTGGATTTTTATGGGAAGTGTGCCAACTTCCAACTCAATTATGTGCTCAATGCCACGGTCTAGTGGCTTTCCATGTGGTAGGTTTCCAAAAAAAACCTTATGCTTGTGCAACATATTTTTAATGTCTTTGGTTTGGTAGGAAACATTGAGTGAAGATCCCTTAGTGGTAATGTGACATTTAGCATTCCATTCAATGTCACCATGCCTCATAATGGACCTCATATTGTTGGCATAAATTAATTGGCTTGGGTAGGTGTCCATACCCTTCAGAAGTACTAGTTTTCCTTCTGAATATTTGAAACTCATTTGGAATATTTTGTAGTTCATGAAATGTTTCCCAATGGAGTACATGAATTGTACTCCCAACACCAATGTTTTTGTCTACAATATTGACAACATAAAAGTTTTCTTTCATAGTGTAATCTCTTAGATTCACTTGCGGGTTTGGAATCCACTGGTTTCATTCCATGGTATTGTTGTCTGGGATGACCACAGTGAACCCTTCAAAGGATTCAGTTGGAATATTTCTTTTCTCCACTAGGGCTGCATCAAAAAAGTTGTGGGTGGAAACCCCATCAACAATAACTGTGATTTGTTGGCCTTGCAGTACCCCTTTCATCCTCAATGTGTGGAAACGAGGCACTCCATTAAGAACTACAATTTTGTTGTTGGTTTGAGGGGGTTGCTCTTCTTCTTCAGTTGTCTCATACTCTCCATCTACAATTTCAGCTTCTTCCACGATATCCTCTTCACTTTCATAGAATACTGCAATATAGTGTGCCTTCCCCTTAACACACCTGTGGCCTGTAACCCAAGGTTCTTGGTAGGAATAGAAAAACTTCTTCCTCTTTATTTCATCCCAATCTAATTTGTAAGAGTAATATTTATTTCCAGGGGCAGGAATGTTCCTCACCGGAGGTCTTTGATTCTGAAATTTATGAGGCATGGGGGTCCTAGGAGGATACTTGGTACTCAGAATTGCATCTTCATATCTCTAGTTCTGATCACCACTTCTTGCAAAGTTGTGGGTCGGCAAGCTTTGATCATCCCTTTAAAAGGTTCTTCTAATACTTCTATAAACAAAAGGATCAACCTATCCTCTAAGATATATGTGATCATCACCACGAGTCCTTGGAATTCATATATGTATGCTTCAGGAGTGTTAACTTGTTTGACGTGCCAATTCTCGGGAAAATATATCAGGATCTCTTTGGTCAAACCTTCCTTCCGATATTCGAGTGAATTCTTCATAAGTAACCTCTTGAACATGGCCCAAATTCTTCATGTCATGAAACCACTAGTCATTGACCTCCCTGTCAATATGCAGGGATGCCATCTTGATGGCATCCATCTCAGCCATAGGATTTAGTTGGAAGTAAGTGTCCAATTTATTAATCCAAGGGTTTATTGTGCACTTGGAAGTGCCATCAAAGTAGGGCAGGGTGATATTGTGAATGGCATGCCCCAGCTGAAAATTCTGATATGGAATCCTTTGAACTCCTCGGGGATTCCCTCTATACTTGTTTTCACAAAAATCTATGAAAGGTAGAAGCCTTCTGTACTCCTCACTCAAGTTTTTATATGCAACATACTTCTCCTCCCATAAAGAAACCAATTCAATATGCACTTCATGGTCTTCTTTTGGATACTCCATGAAATTGGGCATGGTGGGTTGGGGATGAAACTTAGGTTCATCTTTGAACTCAAGAGGCATAATATGAGTCTTAAAGAATATAGATCCACCCATTATCTTCCTCTCTTCTAGATGGGAGCCAATGCTAGTCCCTTCTCCATCCTTTGAATCTAACTACTTGGATAGGAACTCTCTGGTCTCTTGACCATAATGAATGATATTGGTTGAAATATCTTGTATCCATTTAAACATACTTCTCAAAAAAAGTATGAACTCATCCTCCTCATCCATCTCCTCGTGGAATATCCCTTCCATAGAGTCAAATTCCTCTTCTTAGGAGGTCTTCCTTCTAGAATATGAATTAAATTTGGGACTCGATAATTATTATCAAGAGAAGGTATAACACAGGAAGTACTGAAAAATTACGTTGAGATCAATCCCTTTCTTTATGCAAGGAAAAACACAGGAAGTACTGAAAAATGGGAATGGAAAAGAGATAATGGAAGATAAAAAAGGAAAGGTTTGGAAATAAATATTTCAAATATCTAAGCACCTGGATGTTGGGCCCTTTTAGGTTTTGAGCATCATCTATACTGAAGTCTACTCATATGCTTCTAGGTGTCCCAACCGATACAAAATGAGATTGAAAAATAAATTCAAATCAACCAAATATTATGGAAGGATTAGGTGAGCATAAAATATCATTTGGACAGGTTTAGAACATATCTGAAACAATTTGATGGAGTTTGGGGTTGTTTGGGAAAAAACTAGGATTTTGGCATGAGGAAAGCCTGCATAGAAGAGGCCACTCAAACGTTGTACGACCCCAAATAATTATTGTTATGTGATTTAGGTTGGGTTTTGGGGCAAATTTACAACCTAGAACAACTTATAGAACACCAACTAGTTTACAGATCAAGAATAGCACTAACAACTGTAAAACTAGTCAATGAGAAAGGGTATGAAAATAACAATAAATTTCTAATATATATTTTATCATACCTAAAACTAATGATGATAAGTGATTTATATTACCTTTATTATGAATCATAGAAATCATTTATTTCTATCATGACCATTGCATCACATTTAATTCCTAAAACTTACAAAAAGGCCCCTTAAATGGGCATTGGAAGACTTTCTCATAAAAGCTTAACACGGTGGCTTCTTGGACATAAATATTACTGTAAAATGGATGTTAGAACATGGATATGGAGATGATAAGATCGTAATAATATTTTAGGATATTATCTCCCTAAATGGTGTCCAAAATTGAGAATTGAAGGACTGGAACTAGCACTAACACCGATTTGAGAGCGTAGGTGAAGATTCATTCAGTGGAGTTCAACTTCTATGTATGAATTGATGTTATTATATATCAAGCTAGATATTATATGGTTTATCCTTATCTTTCTTTAATATCCACTGAAGAATGGAAGAGGAGAGAAGAGAAGGGAATGGAGACTTGGGGTACATCACCCAAGGGAATTGAGGCTCATCACTAAGAACTGAAGCTTGGATTCACTCAACACCAAAACATTAACAATCCAAACTGAGAACTAGAGTTGGAAGCATCCTTAAATAAACATTGAGTGACTTGTTGAGAAATTCATTCACCTGTTGAGAAAGTTTCCCACTTGCAAACCCTAACCCTAATCCATGGATGCTCCCTCTTTGAGGAAAATATCAAGTATGAATCTTATGTAATGTTTCCTTGTTTGTATCCTTCAGTCCAAAGTGGAAATTGTGCCCCCCTTTGAGTAAAATTTTCATTCTTAGGACTGGTGATGTTTCTCTGCTAGTATCCTTTCATCAAAATGGAAGTTTCACCCTCCCTTGGCCAAAGTTTCATGCTTTTGCACTGACTTCTTTTCATGCACTTTGTGCTTTTGAAACTGCTTTCTTTTCCTTTCTTATTTTAGTTTCCATTTTTTTCCGACAGATTGCTTTTTCAGTTTTCTTGATAGTGGCTATTTGTCATCCAAGACAAGTTGACTTGCCTAATGCTCCCTCCTGACATGGAAACTCATTCCCACATGTATTATTTGCATATTAATTAAATATTTACAGATTAAATAATCCAGAATTATAAATAAACTTAGTGCATGCCTCCTTAGTATGAAATAATCAAAATTTCCTAGGTAATTTAATTGATTCAACTTTTGAACCCCTAGGTGCTTGGCAAGGTCAACACTTTTGATGTTCTTCAAGGAAGGGACATGACATAATGTGCACTTTTATCCACTACACATTTTTGGGAGGTGGACAACAATTAAGAGTAACCAAATTATGGGAATTTTGGACCCCCTCTTAGTTTTCAAATTTCTTAGTTTGATGCATCCTCATATGGTTTGGAAGGAAAATTATAACTTCTACCAAATTTTTTATGTGATAGATATTTTATTTCTGAACTCTATCATTAATATGAAAAATTATTTGTTTTTTTTATAAGAAGAAGAGGAAGAAATTCATTTCATCTCTTTTAAAGTGCGTGAGATTTACTTTGAAAATCATCACCCACCTAGTTGAAATATATAAGGTTTTAATTCATTTTATTTAAATGAGACTAATGAAGTTTGAGGTTTTTATATTCATGGAGTATTTAAGACTCACATGGTGGCAATAAATATGGTTTGTATTCTCCTCATTTGGATTAAAAATATAAAGAATTTGGAGATAATGAGAACTTGTGTATGGATGTAGAATCAATAATGAAGCACATGTATTCATTGTTTGCATGGAAAATCAAACATGATAGCCAAATATAATGTTCAAACATTATCTAGGTTAGTCATAATGCCCAAGAATAGTCATGATGTTTGGGAAATTTTGGGAGAAGGAACTCATGATATTTCTCATAGTCATATCCCTTAAGGAATACAAAGAAAAAAATATGAAGTCAATGGAAGATGTGTCTCTATTTAACGTCCAACTAAGAATACCTATTCCCCCTCCCCCCTCAAAAGGGTTCCTCAATCACATTCACATATTAAACACAAAATTATTTAGTTGGATGGAAGATTTAGTGGGGATGGAAAGGATCCAAGAAATTATAATCTTATGAAGGAACACACTACTCCTTATATGCCTAAAAAAATGAGGTTATTGAAATCTAATAAAGATGATATCATCGGTACAAGTGACAGGAATATGAATAACATGGAAATAAATGATGACTTTGGAAAATTTCATGAAGGCCCATAACTCAATTAGATAATTAAAGATAGTTGGTAAATAGGTCATGCAGTGAGAAGTAGCTACCTTTTAAGACAAATCAATTACCCTACACATGTATATTTTAAACCATAAGCTAAAAAAATAGATTTCTAGTATAACAATCAAAGGGGAAAATATATTGGAGGATAACAACACTGCACTAGATGCTAAAAAAAAAGGTACCATTGGATCTTTGAAAATTGTATCCATGGAGACATTCTTAAACACTTCGTAAAAGAAAATATAGAGGAGAATTTTAGGTTCAATAATAGAATAGATCAATTGGAATATGAATTCAACCTTTATTTACAGAACCATTCTTCATTTCAACACCCAGAGAGCACATGAAGAAGAATTATGGGAATCTAGTAAAGTAAAGGTGGCCTAAGAATAAATGCACCGAGTATGAAACAACATGACTAGCAATATCAAAGTTAGGATTTATTTATTTATTCATTTATGTCATTTAGGCACCCAAAGAGCACATGGAGAAGAATTATGGGAATCCACTAAAGTAAAGGTGGCCTAAGAATAAATGCACCAAGTAAGAAACTACATCACTAGCAATATCAAAGCTAGGATTTGTTTTTTTTTCATTTATGGGAATTGTTTCATAAGTCTACTATTCTTACTTGAAGGATTCCTTCAATGAAATAGTATTTCAAACTTCAACTTTAGATAGATGTGAGTGTCAATGAGAATTATGTAGAAACCTTTATGAGAAAATTGGTCGATATCAATGAAGAAAAGAGGCAAAAAGTGAATCCCCCTCCAAACAACATATTGAAACAAATCATGGAAGTTTGGGATTGTCAAATTGGTATTCGCATTTGTCAATTGAAATTTGTGAGATGTTGGAGGAAACGAGGTGAAATATATTTTTAATTCAATATATTACATTAAAGGGATAGAGAGAACCTCAACTATGAAATATAATATTTTTTTTACTAGGGAAGAATTTGGAAAAAATGGTAGTTCCAATATCTCTTTGGTGTTGAATTTGATGGAGTTAGAAACTTTCCTGAGAAATAGTCACATAGATGGATCATTAAATTTTTCATAGACAACAGTGAGCTTAATTCTATTATTTGGGACTAGGAGACTAAACTAAATTGTATTTAAAGGAATAGTTTTTCACTATATCAAGGTTTAGGTTAATAAAGTTGTAGAAGTAACACCAAAATCCCCATAAATAAATTATGAAAGTAAGGTTTAGGGAAACACCTTTGGTATCATCAATTTATATTCAAGCAAGTTCCTTGGAGGAAGAAGGGTTCATCTCCCAAAAAAATTTCCTTTTATAAATTTTACAAGAGCTCGACTATGACTTTCTCTTTTCGAATGTCTTCTATTGAGTTTTACCTGATAATTTGTTTATATGTATTTGGATTATGTATAACATGGATTGATAAAATGTCCTCCTTTTATTTTTCTAGGATTTCCCCGTTATTCTAGGTCCATAGGAGCCCCATCCCAACTCTTGAGAAAAAATGCATTTATGTTTTCTTCTAAGTATTGTTCATTTAAATTTTAGTAAAGAAATTTAGCCTTATTATTATATAGACATGGACTAATTACAATTGTGAAACTGAGTTCGCCCTAAGCTAAGATTGAATCATCCTTCTCTCCATTTGAGATAGTAAACTCCTCCTGTTTAATGTCCCATCTACCAATACTAGATTTTGTGTTGATCTATTAAATTAAAAGTTCAAAATGAAATTATAAATATAAAAGAGAATGCAATCCTAAATTAAACTACTATTTAATATGTTAAGAATAAAGAAAGAATACGAAACAAACATTTTTTTCTACCATTAAAACAAGAAATAATGTGTTTTGTATTATTAACAAAAATATCTAAGTAATTAGCAATGAAATGGGGTAAGGTGTCATTTGAATGACTGATTGTAATCTCAAAATCATAGGTTAGAAACTATTGAGAAATGTAGATACCTAGTCCTCAAGGATTATGGTACGTTGTAAATATTATATGATTGTACATATTAGATCACATTTTCATTATCCATAAATAATATTAAGGGTCGCCATGAAGTCCAAAGGACCTCTTGGAATAATCCTCAAGGATTATGGTACATTGTAAATATTATATGATTGTACATACTACATTATATTTTCAATTATCTAGAATAATATGAAGAGTCACTATGAAGCCCAATAGACCTCTTAGAAGACGAAAACAAAAGGTCATTATTCATTCTATTTACATTTGATTCTCATTAATGCAAATCATCCAAAGGCCTATCAATGGTATAAGATATTGAGGTTATTTAAATACTCCATGCTTACCTATGGTCTACTTTCTATCCTTATTTAATATGTTACCTATACCTACTATATGTGACCCAACCATTTTTGTCTCCTTAGTTTACCTCTAGATATGCATTCTTATCTCTTTGGGCCTATTGATTTTACTTAGTCCTCTTGCTGAATTAACCTAGGTGTTTAGACATTAAAGGAAAAACAAAATCCTAAATTTGTGTGCTAGGATCATTCTGTATTACTACTTGTACAAAATGTGGTGTTACCTCTGCGTGAGTTTTATCATTACGAAAACCTTAATATGCATCATTTTTCATTTATTTACCTCTACAATTTATGTCTTTGATTTATCTATGTGTATCCTCTATGTGATATATATCTAGAGACTTCAATCATCACAAATTACCCCTCTATTTCTCCTTTGAATGGAAGATTAAACTCTATGTGGTGTCTCTTCATGGCATCATGTTAAGTCCTATGTATTTTGACATTACATTATTATTTTTATTGGTTGGCTAGCACATTAATTGTATGTTTTTACCCTTTGTCTCATGTGTGTGTGTACATACATGCATGCATACATACATACATACACACATGTGTACATATGTATGTATGTATGTATGTATGTAAAGTAGAACTAGTTTTAGGATCATCATGTATTTCCTTGTGGATTTGATACATTATATAAGGATATTTCACCCTTAAAAAGGATTCGTATTCATCTCTTTATTTTATTCTCAAGGCATAATTGGGTTACACTTTCTTTTTCTTTTTATGCTATTTTGGGAATTTTGTGCATAACATTTGGTATCATAGCCACTTTCTTTATAAAAAAAATTAGGGGATGTTTTAGAGGAAAATATTTGAGGAACATTCTAGGGAAGTACCTATTGGTAAACATTTCGTGTCTTGGTTCATTATAATTTAAGAGGTATAGTCCATGGAAGTTAAGGAGTTTCACTAGTCCAAAATCTAGTCTTAGTTTGCAAGGTACCAATGGCTTTGTGAATTTAAAAAGGACTCTATTATATTTTTTTTTAATTTATGGATGAATTTACAACACATTACAGGGATATTAAGAGAAACACCTTATTCATCCAATTAATAAATATCAAGCAAGAGATCTAGTTACATAGCGCATTAAGTAGTTTCAAAGGTTGAGTGTTAGAGTGAAGAACATTTTAGAGGATAATTTGTTGGATATCTTTATGGGAACCTGTTGCTGCTATAACTGCTTACCCAAAAAAATTGCATTGTGGGGCCCCTCCTTACATTTTTACTTTTGAAAGCACTCTTCCCCTTGTTTCCCAACTCAGATAAGCCTCCCTGCATACCTAGTCTTTCCTAGAATCTTGAGCAGAAATATGTTCCTAAGACTAAGTTGTATTTTTGGTAAGAAACCCTTAGATGCACCATTGGAAACAAACCTTATTTGAAAGTTACTCTTTTTATTTATAGATCAACGGCTGTGAATCGCTCCGATTAAGATCCAACGGCCAAGAAAAGGTGGGAGCGAAAGAGTGGAGTCAGAAAAGATAAGTTTGCTTATGGAAAAAGTTACAAATACAACTTCTGCTTTCTGTAGTTTCAAGATCCGATGGTCCTGAAGGTTTCTGCACAGATCAACGATCCAGGGAAAACTACAGAAGCGAAAGTGCAGAAGTGAAACTTAAAGTTTGATCTTCGTGAAAGTTTGATGTTTCGGCTTCCAACTTCTGCTTTCCGAAGTGCAGAAGAGGAAACTTAAAGTTTGAACCTCGTGAAATTTTGATGTTCCAGCTTCCGACTTCTGCTTTACGAAGTGTGGAATCGGAAAGTTAAAGTTTGAACCTCGTGAAAGTTTGATGTTCTGGCTTCCAACTTCCTCTTTCCAAATTGCGGAAGCAAAAGTACGGAGGTGAAAAGATGCAGGTTTTGGTAATGAAAAGTTAGAGTCCCTACTTCTAACTTTTGCATTTTCAATATCCAATGGTCCAGAAGGCTGCCACTCAGATCAACTATCCAGGGAAAAAAATGGAAGCGGAAGTGCGGAGGAGGAAAGCAGGAAATAGAAACTTAAGTGTAAACCTTGTGAAAGTTGGAAACTCATACTTCCGACTTTCGCTTTCCAAAGTGCCGAAGCAGAAGTGTGGAGATGAAAAGATAGATTTTAAACCTCGTGAAATCTTGATTTTCCATCTACCGACTTCAACTTTCCAAAGTGAGGAAGCAGAAGTGCGGAGGTGAAAGATGCAAATTTTCGTCAAGGAAAAGTTGGAATCCCTATTTCTGACTTCCGCATAAATCGACGGTTCAGAAGGCTGACGCTCAGATCAATGATCTAGGGAAAAAGAAGAAGAAAAAGTGTGGAGTTGAAAGTTTAAAGTTTATTCTTTGTGAAAATTGGACAATCCAACTTCTGATTTTCACTTTCCGAAGGGTGGAAGCGAAAGCTAAAAGTTTGAACCTAGTGAAAGTTTGATGTTCCGGCTTCCGACTTCTTCTTTTCAAAGTGGAGAAGCAGAGGTGCAAAGGCGAAAAGATAAATTTTAAACGTTGAGAAGGTTAGATATTTGTATTCTGATTTCCACTTTCCGGAAGTGCGGAAGCAGAAGTGCAAAAGCAGAAGTGCAGAGGCAGAAGGATTGAGTTCTAATTTGATAAGATTGGCGAACCATATTTCTGCTTCCCAAAAAGGCGGAGGTGGAAAGGAGATGTCAAGACTGCATGATCTAACAGTTCAAATCAAGCCTGATCCATCTTCAAGATGATCTGAGCTATCCAATATCTGGTTTGGTTTTTTACACTGAACCATTGGGGAAACTAAGAATTTAAATTTCGAAGCTTAATTAGATAAAATTGTTTGGGTGACAGGACGTCGGTCATTATATTTTTAATCAATGCATATCATTAAACTGAAGATACTGTGAATCTTGTTGTTTCTAATTCATATGTAGCTCTCATTATGCTTCTTTGTATATTGCAGGTACTATGGTTCACCAAGCTAGGATGGGTGCTTGTGAATAGGCTAGAGGCTACAGTGTTGGACGGTTGAGTTGAAGATACCGTTTTGATTGATGGTTGTAAGAGATTTCACTGTGTGAAGATGCGAAGATGAAGAAAACCATTGCAGACCAACTAGAGAGGTTCCAACTATCAATGTAAGCAAGAGATCCTGAGTTCATGCTGTTAATTTTCCCAAATTGATCTACCATGCACTTTCTAGCATTTTTCGCTCGATTTGTTTTTGTGATCATGGCGAATCTTCCAGATCAGATTCTATTAATCATTATGTAACTGAATTTGGTTATGTTACGAGGTAAATCTCAGGAACCCATAACACTGTAAATAAGAGGTGCAGAGCACCAAGAGTAGACTTTTTCCTAGTGAAAGAATTATGGACTATTGTTCTAAAAGAGCTACCTCTTTGCTAATAAGAAGGATCATTTGTTGGAACAAAGGGCATGCACAAATATTTAATTGGAATGTGTGGAATTCATACTGTAGAACTATTTCTTCTTGCTTATGTACATCATACAGTGAGATTTTTATAACCTCCTGAAACTGTTTCCTTGGTCGTGAATGTCTATTGTCTATATAAATCTCTGTGTTTAGAGGGTAATAAATGTTTAACTATATTAGAGCTACCGCTAGTATTGTTTCTACTGTGAATGTGATTACTGTGTTGGTATAGATATATGTTAGATCTTTATGAGCATTTACAGTATATTACTCTGAACTCTAAATTTGCTCCCTGACCAGGGATAGAATAGTTTAGTTTTAGATTTAGATTAGACATGTATTTAGCTTAGGCACCTGCATATCATTCCTTAAACAAAATCATATAAATGGTGGACTGGTCCATAACCAGTAATATATTTAAATAACTTAATCTATGGTAGCCAAAACTGTGAACCAGACGGATTCCCCACACCAAATTGTGTCTGATCTATTTGGGATCGTTCACTGGGGAGAATCCATACTGCTTGGTACCTAGGATTTTTCGAGGCATCAACAAAATTGGTGCTAGAAGGAGGGCACGAGCCCGTGCATGTCTGGTAGAGGAAATCCAATTATCAGAGAAGATTACACTAGGACATCATCTGAAAATATTTTCCCTGAAGATTTTATTCCTAAATTTAAAGAACAAAAATAGATAGGTTATGGGGAAGAAGAATCAGAACGTTTGTACGTTGTCCCATTTGAATAAGTAGATATGTTTAGGAGACAATCAAGATTCTACGTCAAGAAAATTGGGGGGTTAAAACTTATTCCCACATTACCTAGAAGGAAAACTTCCAAGAAAGTAGCCTCTTACGCTAAGGGTTTGGTTCTTGTGGAAAATTTGGAAGAACTGGTAAACCTATCCATCCAAGAAATTGTTCAGCCTTTGGATCAATTAGATCCAGAATCCCCTGCAGTTTCATTATTTCACATTCTCCACCTCAAATCATGGCTTCTATTAAGCAACCTGCATGGAGGAAAATAACGCCACTCAACCTGGATGCTCCATTGCATGACTTACCCAAACACCCAGAAAAGGTTTTACCAAGATTTGATCCTGAAAAGGGTGTTTCTGTTGAAGATCACCTACAAGGTTTTTATCTGGCTTTGCATCTTTTAAATGTTGAACATGAAGATGTTGTTTGCAGACCTTTTCATTGTACCTTTAAACCTAAATCATTATCATGGTATTTTGGTTTGCAAAAAGATTCAATATTAAATTGGGATGGTTTTGCAAAGGCATTCTTAGGTAAATTTGGAAACCAAAAAACTGTAGCCACTCTCATGAAAGGATTATTGTTTATGAGGATGGGAGATAAAGAAAAGGTCCAAGACTTTAATCCGAGATTCACCACTTTATTGAATAGCTTTAGTGCTGTAACAAGACCAGCTGAAGAGTCTCTAGTAGAATATTATACTACAACACTTTATCTACCAATAATAATCATTGTAAAAAGGTCTAGTAAAGTCACATTGGTAGAAAACTATGAGGAATCCAAGAAAGTAGAGTCGGGTCTGGATAATATAGAAAGGCATACTCTAGAACCTGAGTTGAAACATACCAGAAACAAATTCCTTTTTTTTAACTAAGCCCAAACAAGAACACTCTAATGAGATATATAATGTAGTGAAGATGGTGCAGAAATTGTCAAACAAGGTAGTGGACTTGGAAAAGGATAAGGGAGTTAATTCATATAGAAATCCATTCAACCCCTATTACAAGAAAAGGGAAGAGAGTGAACAACCCCATCCACCTGTGCATAATTCTGTTGTGTTGATTTTTAATGAAGTAGGCATGGATCACTTCTACACTTTTCACCAAGAACCTCATTCTGAGAAAAGTTGACTACAATGGATCAATTCATTGACTCTGGTTATGAACAAATGGTTAGATGCCCAGCTGGAAGATCCTGAAGAAAAGCAAATCCAAACTAATAATCCAGAACAAATGAACAAAGAAACTACTATGGAATTTACTGAAGATGAACCTACTAAGGAAATTCAAGTATCATCAGTTAATGTCATGACTAGAAGTAAAGGCCCAGAGGTGGATGAAATTTTTTCACTACCTAAAATAAAGAAGTTTAAAGAAAACATGAAGAAGGTTCTCAGTAATACTCAAACAACACCTAAGCCTAATCCAGTAAATATGAAAGAGACAATCCCATTAGTTGAAAATTCAATGAATACAGTGATTAATGAACCTGTGGAAAATTTGGCACAGAGAAAATATACTACTAAAGAACATGGCATCAGGTATGATATCATAGAAGACATTAAGAAAACAAAGGCAAACATATCTTTATTTGAATTATGTAATTTTCCTCAGCAAAGGAAGAAACTTTTAGAAGTTGTTAATCCACAACTCAGCAGTGTCCCAAAAGCTATTAAATATGATGATGAAGTAAATGAAGCAGGCATTGGAGGAAAATCTAGATCTTAGACTTTACCTTTTTTGTTGTCATTTGAAATTTTTAATCATAATGTGCATAATTGTTTGGTAGATTTTGGGTCTTCATCAAATGTCATGCCACTTTCAATATGTAAAAAGATTAATGGCCAACCTACACCATCCTCATCTCAGATAGTTCAACTAGACAGATCTGTCATTAAAGTCGTAGGGGAAATGAAAGATGTTTTGATTCGATTATCTATAGATCCCAGAGTTTGTCAGTTTATAGATGTAATGGTATTGGATATACCAGAAGCATGTGGATTAATTTTAAGTAGGGACTGGTCAACGAAACTTAATTTATATTTTGCAACTGATTGGTCTCACATGTGGCTACCATACAATAATACTCAAAATCAAATTAAAATACTGAGGGAACCATACCTGATATATAATGTAACTCAGTTAGAAGTGAAGAATGAACTTGTGAACTTCTTGTATTCGGTTTTGGGAAATCACTTTTTGGAGATTGAACTAGAAAATCATCAAGCTAAACAAACCAGTTGTGAATCAGGAACATAGTCTAATCTCCTTCAATTCTCACGAGTTGATGATTTTGATTCTACTATAGTGGATTTAGAAGATATGTGGTGGATTCTATATTTTAATGTGGAATGCACTAATGAAACCGCTGAGTATGAAGCCCCAGGTTTGAAAAGGGCTAGGAAATTTTTTGGTAGTTCTAGACAAAAGCCTTTTCAGCAACAACTCAGACCAACACACCCTAAACTTGAGCCTTTAATCCAAAAGGAGCTGGGGAATATTGGTTCTGTTCTCAAATAGTACTTTACCTAGAATCTAGAAACCCTTGTACATAAATAAACTTGCTTTTATTGATTTTTTTTTCCAGGTGTTTATTTTCCGGTTTGTTTCACCTTATTTCATAGCCTTAGTTTGTTTGCTTTTAATAAGTCAGCTCAATTTTTGGTGCTTGGAAGTATAGGCATCTGACTAAACTTGAAATCTATGGATGTAATGAATTGCTTATGGGAAAGAGAAGATGATAAAGTTCGATCATAATGAGATTCTTTAACTATTGACAGATGATTGAAAGGGAAGCTAGTCTTCAAGTTCACATTTGAATCATTATAACCCCTGTGAAATAACCAAGACTCATGAGGCCTGGAGTACTATCTTGGGGTTTCATCCATTCTCACATTAATACCTGTCTCAGGAATCATATCATCATGGACCCATGTAAAGGAAGAAGGTCTGATGGATGTATCGTATTCAAAATGATCCCATTGCTACAAATAAAAAAAGGCCAAAAGGATTAGATTGAAAAGTCATTTTTCTGAAATATTTAGTCTTCAATTAAAGAAAGGATGCTGAGGAAATAAATCATAAGAACAAAAGTCTTGTCAAAACAACAAATATCAGCAAGATTCTTCTCCGTCCATGAGAAAGATAAGCAAACAAATTTGTCACTCGCACAAAAGGACATTGTGGATGGAGGAACTCGTATCAAGCTCTTAAAATGAAAGAAGCAATCAAGGAATATTCAGAAGAATTTTTCAGTCATAAAGAAAGAATCAAAAGAATGATTATAGCATGGGAATGAGGAATAAATGAATACATATGTCTTATGTTGTTACGATCCTGTGGAGTCTTATCTGATGGTACCTTAAAGGAGGGGGGGTAAAATCAAATTCATACTCTGGCTTCTGAATTCTGCTTTCTAAAGTGCGGAAGTGGAAGTGTGGAGGTGGAAGATGCAAATGTTGGTCAAGGAAAAGTTGAAATCCCAATTTTCGACTTCCACATAAATCGACGGTTCAGAAGGCTGACACTCAGATAAACGATCCAGGGAAAAAGTGGAAGCAAAAGTGCGAAGTCGAAAAGTTAAAGTTTGATCTTCGTGAAAAATGGACAATCTGACTTTTGGTTTCCACTTTTATAAGGGTGGAAGCAGAAACTTAAAGTTTGAACCTCATGAAAGTTTGATGTTCTGGATTCCAACTTTCACATTCCAAAGTGCAGAAGTGGAGGCGAAAAGATAGATTTTAAATGTTCAGAAGGTTGTAGATCCTTCTTCAGATTTCCTCTTTTCGAAAGTGCAGAAGCAGAAGTGCAGAGACAAAAGGATTGAGATCTAATTTAATAAGATTGGAGAACCCGATTTTCTCTTTCCGGAAAGGCAAAGGTGGAATGGATCTTTCAAGACTGCATGATCTAACGGATCAAATCAGGTCTGATCCATCTTTGAGATGATCTGAGCTGTCCAATCTCTGTTTTAGTTTTTAACGGTGAACCATTGGGGAAACTAAGAATTTAAATTTCTAATCTTAATTAGATAAAAATTGTTTGCGTGATAGGGCACCGATCATTATCTTTTAAACCAATGCATATCATTAAACTGAAGATACTATGAATCTTTTTGTTTCTAGTTCATATGTAGCTCTCATTATGATTCTTTGTATATTGTAGGTTCTATGGTTCACTAAGCTAGGATGGCCACTTGTGAATAGGCTAGAGGCTACATCATTGGACGGTTGAGTTGAAGATATAGTTTTGATCAACGGTTGTAAGATATTTTGATGTGTGAAGATGCAAAGATGAAGAAAACTGTTGCAGAACAACTGGAGAGGTTCTAATTGTTAATGTCAGCAAGATATCCTGAGTTCCTACGGTTAATTTTCCCAAACTCATCCACCATGCGCATTTTAGCGTTTTTTCCCTGATTTGTTTTTGTGATCATGGCGAATCTACCATATCGGTTTCTGTTAAGATTTATGTAACTGAAGTCGGTTCTATTTTGAGGCTAGTATCGGGAGCCCATAATTCTATAAATAAGAGGTTCAGAGCACCGAGAATATACGTTTTCCTGGTGATAAATTTTTGGACTATTGTTGTAAAAGAGCTACCTGTTTGCTAATAAGAAGGATCATTTGCTGGAACAAAGGGCTTGCGTAGAGATTTAATCGGAATGTGCGGAATGCATATTGTAGAACTATTTATTCTTGCTTTTGTACATCATACAATGAGATTGTTCTAACCTCCTGGAACTATTTCATTGGCCGTGAATTTCTGTTGTCTACATAAATGTCTGTGTTGACAGGGTAATAAATGGTTTAACTATATTAGAGCTACCTATGGTATTATTTCTATTGTGAATGTGATTACTGTGTTGGTACAACTATCTGTTAGATCTTTATGAGCATTTACAGTATATTACTCTGAACTCTAAATTGTCTCCATGGTCGAGGATAGAATAGTTTAGTTTTATATTTATATTAGACCTGCATTTAGCTGAGGCACCTACATATCATTCCTTAAACAAAATCATATAAAAAGTGGACTGGGCCGTAGCCAGTAAAATATTTAAAGAACTTAATCTATGGAATCCGGAATCATGAATCAGATGGATTCCCCACACCAAAGGATGTCTAATTTAATTGGGATCGTTCACCGAGGAGAATCCCTACTACTTGGTTCCTGGGATTTTTCCAAGCATCAACGGTACCCTAGAGGAGATCACTCAACATGAGGCATGATTATTTCAACCGAAATAATTGTTGAATTCTTTTAGTTTGGAAAGGAAAGTTGAAATAAAAATATGGCTACTAGAAGGGATGCTACTAACACCTTTAGAAAGGGAAAAATTTTCACCCCCAACTTCACTTAGACTACAAGTTAGAAACCTTATTAATTAGAGTAAATCATAGCAAAGGTACTAAGTTTCAATAGTGACAACAAGTATAGTAAGGGGGGTAAATGCATCAAGAAGAAATTATTCTACATAGGTTGTGAAGAGGAAGAATATCCCAAACTGGAACAATCTCAGGAGGGGTAGAACCAAAAGATGCTACTCCAACCATATATTTCCATGCATTGAACACCATTGTAACTCCTCGAACTCTCAGGATAGAATGATATATCAAAAATAAAAACGTAACAACTTGATTCCGAGAGTACCCATAACTTCATTAAATGCAAATTAGCAAAACATTACAATTTCTATATATATCTAACACCAAATTTTTAAGTAATAATTTAAAATGGAGGTACCATAAATTGTTCAAGGAGGTACCATAGTGTACCTTACTACAAGGGAGTATTTATTGGATAGACGAATTATTACAATCCAAATTGATGGTCTTGATGTTTATTAAGGATCCATTGGTTACAACCACTGGGAACAATGGCTCTTAATTTTTAATAACATTTCATGATATTCTCCTCAAAAGGAAAGAAAATTAAACATAAAGGTATTCTAGGGAAACCCTCTAAAGCAATAACCTCTAACAACATGACAAATCGCTAAAAGAGGGGCACGATGGTGTATTATTGCAAAAATGTTATCACTAGATGTTCAAGCATCTATACCCTCTCTTCTTCTAAGGGATCTCCAAAGATTTATTGAAAATCATTATAAGGTATTTGGAAATATGCCTAAAGGTATGTTAAGTCATGATTTTGTCTTCCTTAGTTTTATGCTTTTCTTTATGTTTTTCAACCTTGCTAGTATTTTTTCTTCTAGGAAATTTTGTTTATAAAGGTTAATTTTGAGTTCAAACTTTTAGTTTTCATGATTTTAATTTTTCTTATTTTTAAGCCTTCTTTTATAAATTTTGCTTAGATTTCATTCTTGAAGGGTTTTACAAAATATATATGGATTAAATGGTTTTATAAATGACACTAAGGTCGAGATTAAGCACATAAACAAAGTCTTAAACTTTATCATTGGCCTAATGATGTGAAATTATGTGATTGGACTTTCTTGTAGCGCAAGAGCAAAATTAATACACTAGAGCGCTACAAGAAAGTCGTGAATGCTAAAATCATCATTTTTTCAGTCTGATTTTTCAGGTGTCTTGTCTCTAAGGTGTTAATCACATCATTTGATGCATTTGATACGTGTCCTGCATAGTTTATCATTGAAATAGGTGGATGATCATCATAAGAGGAAGATCGTGGCGATTGCATGCAGCGCAGGGTGAATGATGACAACGAGTCGAATGAGGCAAATTTTTTTGGGAGTATGTTCCTTATCTGAAGGATACGAAGGATATTGAAAGTCGTGGTGAGAACACACTACTGAGAAATCGGGGTTTTTACAACTGAATGAGGAATTAGGGCTTTCCAGCAGCGACTATTTGAATTGGTTTGGACAGTTAGAGACAGGTGGAACTTGAAATTCGACACCTAAACATTGAAGTGATTGAATTCCAATGCTCGTATTTGTCTTCTGAGCAGGTACCCTGTGTATCATTTGCTAGGGTTTGCTTAAATTGGGGCTTTTCTGATAAAATACTTAATGATAAAATTCGAAGGAAGGATATGATTTTTTCACCTAATAGACTGTGAATGATGAAATATTAACAAATATATCCAAGTATTCATCATTTAAAACAGTAAAATTCAAAGCAGAACTGTTGGAGTTCCCTGAACTCTGTGATTAGGTCAAACTGTTGAAATTTGGCATAAAAGATTCCCTGAACTGTGTGTTAGGGCAGACTGTTATGATTTGAAGATAGATAGACTGTGGGATAATCGACAGGTGCTGTTAAACCATAGTGAATATGAAGAAAAGTGGAAAAACAAATAGAGCTGAGCCCACTAACCTAAGTTGGATAGATAATTTTATGGAATGTGTAGAGTTATTTTCTAAAGTAGGATGGTTGACATTTTTCAAAAAGATTGATGAATATCATGCAGAGGTCTCCCATAAATTTGCTCAGTGCTATGATAAAGACATTGTGTCTTTTGATACTTTACAATTAAAATTGACCAAGGAGTTGGTAGCTAAGGCAACAGGCATCGAGAATGAGGGAGAATTATGGTTTAAGAAGGTTCCATTCACCTTCAATGCACAAAAGTACTTAATTCCTGTTGTAATTGCAGATTGGGGTAAAGGTGTACCCATTCATAACTTCAAGCCTAAATGGATAGAGCCCATTAAATTTTTACAGATTTATATTACCTGTGAGGGTAGATATGCCTTTGTTTTCAAATACCATTTCAGATTTCTGCAGCATCTCAGTAATGCGTCCAAGATGAACTTACCCTTTTTCTTTCTGAAGAGTCTGCAGAGGATGTCTTGAAGAGTTAAGGAGCACCAAAATCATACTAAACAATCTATTTTCCATCATGGACTTATCAAACTCATCATAAACATTGTTTTGCAGAGTAGGGGAAAGAATTGGGAGTATTTCCTTTTCTGGTCAGGTTTTCAAAATGGTCAAGAAGGACAGTCTCACAGAAGACAAGCTGATAAAGGGAAAACTTTGATCAGAAAGCTCAAGAAAAAGGCAAAGGTCAAAGATGAAGATAGGGTTAAATTAGAGGAAGTTTCAGATCATGCAAATGAAGACTTTGAATATAAACAACACCTTAATGACAATGAGAGCAAAAATTTACTGTCAGATATTAAGGAGGCTGAGCCTGTTGAAAATGTTGTACCTGTAGAGAAAATTTCAGATGAGAAAGAGAATATTGAAGTTCAAAGACAAATTCCTATCATAGTTCTGTCAGAAGATGAGAAATGCCTATGTGATGATGATAAAGTCCTTGTCACTGATGCAACTAGGGTTTGTACTGAGAAGGAATTTCACAGCCAGGGTGATGAGGTAACATTACCAAAAAGAAAGAAACTAAAAGTTGTTGAGTTTGCCTCAATTACCCATCAGGGTAAGACTTTCAAAATGTTGGGGGAGATTGCTCCTGTGTGGAGACCCAAAACCAAACCTAGAAATAAACTCAAACTGAATATGAAGAAGTTGTTGAATCCTAAATTGAACAAAGAAAGAGTAACAGTGATAGATGATTTTTCATCTGAGGAAAAATTGAATGATGATAAGGGTGACAATAAGGGTAAAAGGCCAATGGAATCAGAAAGAGAGTCTATCCTGACTGATATTAAAATATCTGATATATTTCTAGAGGTACGAAGTCAAATGCTGCAAGAACAGCAAGAAGGTGAGATAAAGGCTTCTTACTCAGAAAAGAAGGTGATGGTTGAGGAAAAGGTTCCCTATGAAGCTGAGAGTGAAGAACACCTAGGTTTTCCTGAAGCTCCTACAGAATTGTTGCCAGAAGATGAAGAAAATTATAAAATTGAATATTCCATGGCTTCCAAATGAGATGCAAACCATAGCAGGAGATAAAACCTTTTATTCAGAAAAGGATAATTTACAGAGAAGTGTAAACCAATATAAGTATCAGGTTGAGTACATGCAGGAGACAAATGATGGCTTGGTCATAGCAAATAGAAGACTTGGAGAGGATTTGGATGAGGTGAATAGCAACTAAGGATCTGTAAAGTTTGTTAAGATAATCAGTTATTAGTTAGGTTTTGAAAGTTAATTTATTTTTGTAATTATTATTTAGATGAAGCTATTTCGATGGGTAGGCTAAAAATCAGTTAGGGTTCAGTTCCTTAACCAATTTTGGAGGATAGTATTAATGTAAGTCACAAAGAGGATAGATGGTTCGATTGTTTGGATAGCAAGAGGAGGTCTTTAGACTTGTTCATAAGCTAAGTAAATGACTCTTATGTGTATTTGAAAGACTGATTATGAAATATATGCTCTATTTACCCTTCAGTTTGTTCTCTGGCTTCATTTATAACCTGTTTTAGTTACTCAGTTGGTAATTTCATTGTTGGTTTAAAGTTTTTTTACTTGGAATGCTTACCATCTGTGGATGAACCTCAGTGTTGTTTTCTGTTGGATTATGGTTATTATGTTATGCATCTCAGCCTTTCTATGCTTATGATTTAGTGTTTATTTGGATTTATGAATGTATTCCCTCTTGTCATCAAACTTCTCAACCAAAAAAACCTTGAAAACCCTAAAAACCCTATTTTGTTTTATCGAAATTATTTGAGATTGTGTTGGCTTGTTCTCTTGTAGTCTGGGAACAATTTCTGGCATAAAGATCTTTGGCGTCGTTGCCGAGGAACAAAGTTGAAAACATATTTTTACCTGGGATATGTATCATTTCACTGGTTTTAAGAGGTGAACTTAAACCAGCAAATCTTAAAGACTACTTTTCACCAGTTTGTCACAATGGCTAGTAGGCGAATTGGAACTAGAAATAGACCTATTTCACCTTTGCAGTTAGGTGTTTCAGACCCAGAACAAATACTGAAAAAATCAAGGAAGATTAGGAGGTCTCAGTCATCACTAGCCCTATATAACCCTGATCAATTGGATAGTTCATCACCTTTATCTGCTTTGAGAAAAGAAGAAGAAACTTCACCTTGGTTGAAGCCTAGAATTCCTGTCAGTAACTTTCAAGTTTTCACTGATCCTCAATCCTTCAAAAAGGAAAAAACAGTATCTCCTGGTAAAATTCCTCTATTTCATCTGAAATTTGGTAAAACCCCTTTTCAGCCAAGTTCCAGTCAAATCTCTCCATCACTAAAGTCAGTTAATCTTAAAATGGCAGCCCAAAATCAGCCAGTAGATATGATGGACCGAATGGTTATAGCTAGGTATGCACCCTTAGTTTTTCCTCAGCCTTTGAATGCACTTCCTCGAGGTGATTATCAGAAATATCTACCTAGGTTTAATGGACAGGGTGAAACTACAACTTAGGAACACTGGGAATCATTTCTTAGTTATGCTGATAACTAGAATATTGAAGGTAAGAATGTATAGATGAGGATGTTTGTGCAGTACCTTGATGGAGATATCAGAAAAATGGTTTAGGGAGCTACCTGCAAATTCTATCACCATCATAGAAGAGCTTCAGGACCTCTTCATGAGACAATAGGGTGACACCAAAGATCATACTTGTTATATAACTGAGTTTGGAGCCCTTAGGAGAAAGAAGGATAAAACCATTGCAGATTTTTCGAAAAGATTCAATAAAATGTATGGCAGAATTCCTGCAGAAATAAAACCTTCAGAAACATCTGCAAAACTCACATATGCAAATGCTTTCGACCATGAATTTTCCTTACTAATAAGAGAAAGAAGACATGTTTCTTTACTAAACATGCAGGATGCAGCGTTAGAGGTTGATTCTAATATATTGGCTTCCAATAGATTGACGAAGGAAATAGCTCAGCAGATGTATGACAGGAAAGGTAAGAAGGAAGCAGCTCCAAGGGTTTCAACATCCCATTCTGCAGAAGGTAAAATTGATGAGATGGCCAAATTAGTGAAGATTTTGACTGCAAAATTAAACAAGTTAGAACTAGAAAGAAATTCAAACAAGCATGTTCAAGAAGGTGAAATAAACACTACCAATCAGAATCAATTCAGAAGACATTTTGCTCCTCGCTTCATACCTAGAGAACGAAGAAATAATGATATACAATGAGAAAGGAGAGAGACCGAGGATCAAAGGGTACCCCCACCTCTTCAGAACAATGTTGTTTATTAAGAAGAGATTGAAGAGGAAGTGTTATTTGAAGACACAGATCAAGATATGAACTATTTTGGTGAACAGTTGACTGAGAGTTTTGTCACTGAAGAAGAATTTTTAAATACAGAATACTATGATGCTGATATGTTTGAAACAGAAGATGATTTAAATCTAAAAATGATTGTTGTAACTACTGATGTCTATCAGAATGAACCAAAGAAGACTTTGAATTTGAGGTCAAGCCCAAAACAAGTAGTACAAAACCCAAAGAAGAAGGTAGTTGTACCTACTAAAAAACAATCTGATCCTTTGTCAGAGAAAAAACAAATTCAGGATAAGCAAAAGAAGAGTATGGAGGTTGAAGAGGTAAATAAAACTATGCAGAATTTTAATCTAGAAAATCAATTAGGAAAAATAAAGATTCCTATGCCTTTTACTGAATTAATGAAAAATCCTTCTTACAAAGAATCAGTTCTTAAAATGATTGGTTCAACAAACAATCAACCTCTCTCTGATACAGTGAATCTATAAGAAGAAAATCCTAAGATATTTATTGGATCAACTTTGGCTGAAAAAACTGAGAATGAAGCAGGTGCTTCACCTCCATTCTACATTACACTGACTATTCATGAACAAATGATACATAACTGTCTTTTAGATTCAGGAACATCACATAAAATAATTCCAAAGGCTGTCATGGAGGCTTTAGGTTTGAGCATAACCAAACCTTACCATGATCTGTATGCTTTTGATTCACGAGTTGTAAAGTGTTTGGGTGTGATTAAAGACATGGTTGTTAGTTTGGCTCAGTTACCAATGAAAAGTGTGATCATGGATGTGGTAGTAGCAGATATTACACCTAAATTTGGATTACTTCTCTCTAGGTCTTGGGCAAAGAAAGTTGGTGGAACTTTACAAATGGATTTAACATATGCTACTATTCCTGTGTTTGGAGGAGAAAACAGAAGGCTGTACAGAGAGCTTCAATTTACCTATATTGTGAAAGATGACAAGAACCCTACAAACCATCCTCTGTATGTTGTTGATAAAGATTTGGGTACTTGCATGTTACATTTTAGTGATGATGATAATACTGCTTGTTTGTTACAGGTTGAAAAGGAACAGCCAGTTAAATGTAGTAAGGAATAGGAAGATGAGCTTTGGCAATTATACTTTGATGGATCATATTGCAAAGAAGGTGTTGGAGCAGGGGTTCTTCTCATATCCCCTGGTGGTGAAACAGTAAACCTGATGTATAAATTAGAATTTATTACTACAAATAATATTGCTGAATATGAAGCTTTGCTGTTAGGTTTGAAGGCTGCTAAAGATTTAGGAATTCAGTAGATTTCTGCATATGGCGACTCCGAGTTGGTTGTTCAGCAGGTGAGGAACAACTATCAAGTGAAACAGGATTTGCTGAAAGTTTACCAAAATGAGGTATGGGACATGATCGATAATTATTTTGTAGCTTTTAACATTACCTATATTCCAAGGGATCATAATCAGACTGCTGATTCATTGGCCTTAGCAGCTACACATTTTAGAATTCCCAAAACCACGCAGTTGAAGTATCCCATTGAGGTTAGGTACAGACCTTCTGTACCTGATAATGTAAAGCAATGGAGAGTGTTTGAAGATGACATTGAAATTAAAATATTTTTGGAGCTTACACATGAGTTTTCTAATTTCCTGATTGATCAAGAAGAAGATGATGATGATGAAGATGTTGAAGAGATTGCTGAAAATGAAATTGTTGGCCACAAGATTATTGAACTAAAAGGTAATTTCATCCCAAAAGGTTTGGTACCTTTAGAAAGGATATTTTCAAAAGATGATACACCTCTAAAACCTATTGTACAGTCTTCATAAGAGAATGTCGTGGATTGTAACATTGGTACAGCTGAACATCCTAGAATGGTGAAGATTTCAAAAGCACTCACAGCAGAATAGAGAAACAGGTACATTAAGTTGTTAAAGGAACATAGTGATGTCTTTGCATGGTCATATGAAGAATTGAGAACATATGATACTGGGATTATACAACATAAAGTACCTTTAAAACCGAATGTTAAACCCTTTTGACAGAAATTGAGGAGGATTAATCCAGCCTTGTTTCCTGTTATTGAAAAAGAAGTTAAGAAGTTATTAGATGCCAAGATCATTATTCCTCTCAGGTACTCTTCATGGGTTGCTAATCTAGTTCCTGTCAGGAAAAAGAACGAAGAAATCAGACTATGTGTTGAATTTAGAAACTTGAATAGATCTTCACTAAAGGATAATTATCCTCTGCCTAAAATTGAGAAAATATTGCAGAAGGTTGTTGGGGCACAGAGGATTTCTATGGTTGATGGCTTCTCGGGATACAATAAAATTTCTATGCATCCTGATGATAAAGAAAAAACAACTTTTACTACTCCATGGGGAACTTTCATGTATGATAAGATGCCTTTTGGTTTAATGAATGCTGGAGCAAATTTTCAGAGGGCTATGGATATAGCCTTTGTTGGGGAAAAGGACAAGTTTGTGGTAATTTTCTTAGATAATATTACTGTATTTTCACAATCAGATGATGAACATCTAAAACATTTGAAACAAATTTTCCTAAAATGCAGAAAATTTGGTTTATCCTTGAATCCAAAGAAGTCACACTTTGCTGTATAGGAAGGCAAATTATTGGGTCATTTAGTTTCAGCTGATGGTATAAGGATTGACCCAGAAAGGGTGAAAGCAATATTGAAGATAAGTCTGCCAAGGAGTAAAAAATATGTCCAATCTTTCATTGATAAAATCAACTTTCTGCATTGGTTTACACCAAACTTTGTTGAGACTATCAAGCAGATCACAGCCATGCTAAAGAAGTATCAAGAAGTCAAGTGGACCATTGAAGCAAAGAACTCATTTGAAAAAACTAAGATGGCTCTTACCGAGGCTCCAGTATCAGTAAGTCCAGATTTTACCAGGGAATTTCTAACCTTTTCCTTTGCATCTGAAGATACATTGGTTGTTGTTCTGTTACAAAAGAATAAGGATGGTCTTGAACAGCCTATCGCATTCTTCAGCAAAACTCTCAGGGATTCTGAATTAAAATACAGCATCTTAGAAAAACAGGCTTATTCTTTGGTAAAAGCTTTGAAATTTTTCAGAATCTATGTTTTGCATTCCAAAGTTATTTCATATGTGCCTAATGCTGCTATAAAATATGTTTTGACATAGCCTGATAGTGAGGGGAAAAGAGGCAAGTGGATTGCTAAAATCATGGAGTATGATGTAGATATCAGACCTACCAAACTAGTGAAGGGACAAGGTTTAGCCAAGATGTTGGCTGAATCAAATTGCCAAGATTTAGGATTGCATTTGATGGCAGAGGAGCCAGCTCAGGAAGAAAATCAAGCAGAGCTGGAGAAAAAAAAGATTATGGACTTCTATTCAGCATCCACATGGTATGCAGACATTGTATATTTTCTGTTGTATTTGCAATGTCCTGAACACTTTGATAGAAAAGCTGCTAGGTCTTTGAAGCTAAGAACTACTAAGTAATGTTTGGTAGAACAGCAGCTATTTTGGAAGGATCCGGGGGATATTCTACTCAGATGCTTAGATAAACCTGAAATTGAAGGAGTGATTTTTGAATCTCATGAGGGTGCTTGTGGAGGTCACAAGTATTGGAAGGCAACTGCATACAAAATATTAAGAGCTGGATACTATTGGCCCTCTTTATTTATAGATGTATATCAGCAGGTAAGAGCATGCATTCCTTGTCAGAAATTTGTTGGTAAACAAAAATTGTTGTCATTACCTTTAAAACCAATTACAATAAGTGCCCCTTTTCAGCAGTGGGGTCTGGACTTTATAGGAGAGATAAATCCATCTTCCTCGGGACAACACAAGTGGATTTTGAATGCAACATATTTTTTTACCAAATGGGTGGAAGCTATCCCCACAAGGAATGCCACAGATAAGGTGATTATGAAATTTATTGAAGAAAAAATCCTCAGTAGGTTTGGGTGTCCTCAGAGAATAGTAACAGATAATGAAAAGGCTTTTAAGTCTAAGGAAATGGGAGCATTTTGTGAAAAGAATGGCATCTTGTTGAAACATTCAACCCCTTACTATCCTCAAGGTAATGGTTTAGCTGAGTCCTCCAATAAAAATATCATTCAGAGTATCATGAAATTGCTGAAGCATAATAAGATATCATGGGATTCTATGCTGAAATATGCATTATGGGCTGACAGAATAATAGTCAAACAAGCAATTGGAACTTATCCTTTCCAATTAGTATATGGTACAGATGTGGTTTTTCCTGTTCAATTGGGTAACCCAGTGATGAAGTTTTTTCAGGATTGTCAGGAAGAACCTAATGGTATGCAGAGAAGGATTTATGCAATGATAGAGTTGCAGTAGAATAGAGAAAAAATGGAAGAAAAGGCACAGCTATACAAATTGAAGATAAAATAAAGATTTGACAGGAAAATCAAAGATAATACTTTCTCAATAGGAGATATGGTTCTAAGATGGGATGTTAGGAAAGAGCAAAAAGGGAAACATGGCAAATTTGATAACCTCTGGTTTGGCCCTTATCTAGTATCTAAGTTTTTGGAAAATAACACTTTTGTTCTACAGACTTTGGAGGGTGAGGAATTTTTAGGTCCAGTTAATGGACGATTCCTCAAGCATTTCTACAGTTTTTGAGGGGAATTTTAGTTTTCATTGTCTATACCGGTGTGAGTAAAGCATAATAAGGACTCCATAACCCAATGGAAATTTTGCAGATTAGCAGGTAACAGTAAACAAGGCACATGTCTACAGGTTCTTGAAGCCTCACAAGGAGGACTTCATCCCGCAGCAAGAGCCAAATGTTAGTTCATGATTTTGTCTTCCTTAGTTTTATTCTTTTATTTATGTTTTTGAACCTTGCTAGTATTTTTGCTTCTAGGAAATTTTGTTTATAAATGTTAATTTTGAGTTCAAACTTTTAGTTTTCATGATTTTGATTTTTCTTATTTTTAAGCCTGATTTTATAAATTTTGCTTAGATTTCATTCTTGAAGGGTTTTACAAGGTATATATGGATTTAATGGTTTTATAAATGACACTAATGTTGAGATTAAGCACATAAACCAAGTCTTAAAATTTATTACTGGCCTAATGATGTGAAATTATGTGATTGGACTTTCTTGTAGCGCAAGAGCAAAATTAATACACTAGAGCGCTACAAGAAAGTCGCGAATGCTAAAATCATCATTTTTTCAGTCCGATTTTTTAGGCGTCTTGTCTTTGAGGTGTTAATCACATAATTTGATGCATTTGATATGTGTCCTACATAGTTTATCATTGAAACAGGTGGATGATCATCATAAGAGGAAGATCGTGGCGATTGCATGCAGTGCAGGGTGAATGATGATAGCGAGTAGAATGAGGCAGAGTTTTTCGGGAGTATGTTCCTTATCTAAAGGATACAAAGGATATTGAAAGTCGTGGTGAGAACACACTACTGAGAAATCATGGTTTTTACAACTGAATGAGGAATTAGGGCTTTCCAGCAACGACTGTTTGAAGTGGTATGGACATTTAGAGACAAGTGGAACGTGAAATTCGACACCTAACCATTGAAGTGATTGCATTCCAGCGCTCATATTTGTCTTCTGAGCAGGTACCCCATGTGTCATTTGCTAGGGTTTTCTTAATTTGGGGATTTTCTGATAAAATACTTAATGATAAAATTCAAAGGAAGGATATGATTTTTTCACCTAATAGACTATGAATGATGAACTATTAACAAATATATCCAAGCATTCATCATTTAAAATAGTAAAATTCAAAGCAAAACTGTTGGAGTGCCCTGAAATATGTGATTAGGTCAAACTGTTGAAATTTGGCATAAAAGATTCCCTGAACTGTGTGTTAGGGCAGACTGTTATGATTTGAAGATAGATAGACTATGGGATAATCGACAGGTGTTGTTAAACCATAGTGAATATGAAGAAAAGTGGAAAAACAAATAGAGCTGAGCCCACTGACCTAAGTTGGATAGATAATTTTCCAAAATGTGCAGAGTTATTTTCTAATGCATGATGGTTGACATTTTTCAAAAAGATTGATGGATATCATGCAGAGGTCTCCCATAAATTTGCTCAATGCTATGATAAATACAATGTGTCTTTTGATAATTTACAATTCAAATTGACCAAGGAGTTGGTAGCTGAGGCAACATGCATCAAGAATGAGGGAGAATTATGGTTTAAGAAGGTTCGATTCACCTTCAATGCACAAAAGTACTTAATTCCTGGTGTAATTTCAGATTGGGGTAAAGGTGTACCCATTCATAACTTCAAGCCTGAATTTATAGAGCCCATTAAATTTTTATAGAGTTATATTACCTATGAGGGTAGATATGCCTTTGTTTTCAAATACCATTTCAGATTTCTGCAACATCTCAATAATGAGTCCAAGATGAACTTACCCTTTTTCTTTCTGAAGAGTCTACAAAAGATGTCTTGCAGTGTTAAGGAGCACCAAAATCATACTAAACATTCTATTTTCCATCATGGACTTACCAAACTCATCATAAGCACTGTTTTACAGAGTAGGGGAAAGACTTGGGAGTATTTCCTTTTCAGGTCAGGTTTTCAAAATGGTCAAGAAGGATAGTCTCACAGAAGACAAGCTGATAAAGGGCAGACTTTGATCAGAAAGCTCAAGCAAAAGGTAAAGGTCAAAGATGAAGACAAGGTTAAATTAGAGGAATTTTTAGATCATGCAAATGAAGACTTTGAATCTAAACAGCACCTTAATGACAATGAGAGAAAAAATTTACAGTCAGATATTAAGGAGGCCGAGCCTGTTGAAAATGTTGTACCTGCAGAGAAAATTTCAAATGAGAAAGAGGATATTGAAGTTCAAAGACAAAGTCCTATCACAGTTCTGTCAGAAGATGAGAAATGCTTATGTGATGATGATAAACTCCCTGTCACTGATGCAACTAGGGTTTGTACTAAGAATGAATTTCACAGCCAGGGTAATGAGGTAGCATTACCAAAAAGAAATAAACTAAATGTTGTTGATTTTGCCTCAGTTATCCATCAGGGTAAGACTTTCAAAATGTTGGGGGAGATTGCTCTTGTGTGGAGACCCAAAAGCAGACCTAGAAATAAACTCAGACTGAATATGAAGAAGTTGTTGAATCCTAAATTGAACAAAGAAAGAGTAACAATGATAGATGATTCTTCATCTGAGGAAAAATTGAATGATGATAAGGGTGACAATAAGGGTAAAAGGCCAATGGAATCAGAAAGAGAGTATGCCCTAACTGATACTAAAATATCTGATATATTTCTAGAGGTACGAAATCAGATGTTGCAGGAACAGCAAGAAGGTGAGATAAAGGCTTCTTACTCAGAAAAGAAGGTGATATTTGAGGAAAAGGTTCCCTATGAAGCTAAGAGTGAAGAACACCTAGGTTTTCCTGAAGCTCCTACAGAATTGTTTCCGGAAGATGATGAAATTTATAAAAGATTGAATATTCCATGGCTTCCAAATGAGATGCAAACCATAGCAGGAGATAAAACCTTTGATTCAAAAAAGGAGAATTTACAGAGAAGTGTAAAACAATATAAGTATCAAGTTGAGTACATGCAGGAGACAAATGATGGCTTGGTCATAGAAAACAGAAGAGTCAGAGAGGATTTGGATGAGGTGAATTTCCACTATCAGGAGCTGATTGCAGTTTCAAGAGAGGCATTGAAAAGGAAGAGGAATACAGAAGGTCAATTTACAATGTTGAAGCAAACCATCCAGGATCTGTAGTAGAAAAATGAAGAACTAACTAGAAAGATTGCAGATATGGAAGCAAATCAACTGAAAGCAAGAAGAAAAGCCCAAGCCCTGGAACGGATAGCCTTTTTAGCTGAAGCAGCTAAGGATCTGTAAAGTTTGTTAAGATAATCAGTTATTAGTTAGGCTTTTAAAGTTACTTTATTTTTGTAATTATTATTTAGATGAAACTATTTTGATGGGTAGGCTAAAAAGCAGTTAGGGTTCAGTTCCTTAACCAATTTGAAGGATAGTATTAATGTAATTCACAAAGAGGATAGATGGTTCGATTTTTTGGCTGGCAAGAGGAGGTATTCAGACTTGTTCATAAGCTAAGTAAATGACTCTTATGTGTATCTGAAAGACTGATTATGAAATATATGCTCTATTTACCCTTCATTTTGTTCTCTGGATTCATTTATAACCTGTTTTAGTTACTCAGTTGGTAATTTCATTGCTGGTTTAAAGTTTTTTTACTTGGAATGCTTACCATTTGTGGATGGACCTCAGTGTTGTTTTCTATTGGATTATGGTTATTATGTTATGCATCTTAGCCTTTCTATGCTTATGATTTAGTGTTTATTTGGATTTATGAATGTATTCCCTCTTTTCATCAAACTTCTCAACCAAAATAACCTTGAAAACCCTAAAAACTCTATTTTGTTTTATAGAAACTATTTGAGATTGTGTTGGCTTGTTCTCTTGTAGTCTAGGAACAATTTCTGGCATAAACACCACCTACTTGAGAGTATGACTATAATTTCCACATAACACCAGACATTACATGTACCAATAAGCATAAAAGTACGAGATTAATAATATGGACCAAGAAATGTTAGATGCTAGTATCATTCAACCTAGCCAAAATGCATTCTTAGCACCAATGATGATGGTTCACAAAAAGGAAGGTTTATGGAGTATGTGTCTAGATCATAGAGAGATCAACAAGATGACCATTAGAAATAAGTTTCATATTCCTATAATTTTTGAATTATTAGATGAATTATAGGGATAATTAATTTTCTTTACCAAGTTGGATATCCATTTTGG
The DNA here is from genome assembly GCA_001517045.1 of Pseudotsuga menziesii. Classification (NCBI taxonomy): domain Eukaryota; kingdom Viridiplantae; phylum Streptophyta; class Pinopsida; order Pinales; family Pinaceae; genus Pseudotsuga; species Pseudotsuga menziesii. The sequence goes on from LPNX010099494.1 coordinate 88,437, forward strand.
ACATAATAAAATCAAAATGAGGCAATAATACATTCCGAAAACATCCTTCGGAACATGTTAAATGGATTATAACTTTTTGGTGATGTCATTTGGCCTCACTAATGCACCTTCCACATTTCAAATCTTTATGAATTATATGTGTAAACCCTTCCATGGAAAATTTATGTTATTATTTTTGATGATATACTAATCTATAGTAAAACTTGGGAAGAACATGTCAACTTTTCAAAATGGTCTTAAAATTGTTTACGAGAACTGACTATATTCCAATCCTTCTAACTTCTCATTTAGGGTTCAAGAAGTGGAATATTTTAGCCATATTGTATCTCATGAAGGATTCAAAGTGGGAGCTAGAAAATTAAATCTATCATGGAATGGTCAATTACTAAAACCTTGAAGAATCTTAGAGGATTCTTAGGATTTAGAGGTTACTACTACAAGTTTGTCAAGAATTAAGGTCAAATAGTATCATTTCTAACAAGGTTATTGGAGGGATTCTCTTGGACTCAAGAAGAAACCGAATATTTTAAAAAACTTAAAGAGGATATGTGTCTGACTCATTTTTTAGCCATGCCTAACTTCACAAAAATATTTATTGAGAAATGTAACTCCTTAAAGAATTTAATTGGTACAATTTTAATGCAAGGAAGGTCCCTTTCCTTCGAAATTTCACAACTTAAAGGGAAAAAACTAAGTCAAACCAATTTATGAAAAGGAAAAGTTTTCCATACTACATACAATTAAGAAATGGTTCGCTTGTCTAATAGTAAGACACTTCAAGGTTAGAACAGATAATGGTAGTCTTAAGTACTTCTTGAAACAATGAATATATATAGAACAACAATAATAAAATGTTATAACATTTAAAAATCTAGGAAAAAAGGAAAACAAAATGTGGTGGCAGATGCACTTTCAAGGAAAGAAGATGACAAAGAGAGATTACTACATGGTATTTCCAATATGAAATTTGATTGGGTGAAATAAGAAAGGGTAGAATGGAAGAAAGATCATAAGGAATGCAAGATAAATAAACAACTGCAAGAGGACCCTAGTTCCTTAGATAAATTTTGTGTGGATTAATAATTCACTATGGTACTAGGATCACCTATATTTAGGTAAGAACTCCCAACTAAAAGTGAAGGTCCTTTAATAATTGTACACTTCTCCTATAGGAGGACATTCAGGGTTCTTGAAATATTACCACATGATCACATAGAGCATCAACGAGAGGTTATTCAACTATTGAAAGACAACTGGGCTATAGCACAAAATAGGATGAAACAATAATCATATCAACATCTTAGTGAAAGTAAATATTAAGTGGGTGATTGGGTACTTTTGAGGATACAATCATATATACAAATTTCTCTCAAGCAACAAAAGAAGGATAATGAATTAGCACCTAAGTACTATGGTCCCTAATAAGGTATTACAAAATATTGGAATTGTGGCTTGAAAATTGGAGTTGCGTCCATATTCATGTGTACATTAAGTATTCCATGTTTCTTACCCAAAAAAGGTAATTGGAAACAACATTTGATTTTAGACTATTTTACCAGAGAAAGATGAAAAAGGGAAAATCATACTATAACTTTAAGCAATCCTTGAAACATGGATAAAACAATTGTAAAATCAGGTAATTACTAAGTACCTCATCAAGTGAAAGAACTCGCCAATAGAATATGTGACATGGTAAGAGGAGTTCTTCATGTACAGACATGCACAATAATCAAGTGTTGAGGACAATAATTGTTTGATGGGGAGGGGCATGTTAAGCCCTATATATTATAACATTACATTTATATTATTATATTAGTATTGTCTTTATTGGTCATCTAGTACCTTAATTGTAATTGTATGGGTCAACTAGTACCTTAATTGTAATATACCCTTTGTCACCTATATATGAACCAAAGAGACTAAGTTTTAGGATCATCTCACAGTATATTGTGCATTTGATACATTGTAAAAGAAGGTTGCTCCCTCCAAGAGGAGTCGTATTCATCTCTTAATTTAATTCTCAAGGTGTTGGGTTACTCTTTCTTTATATTTTTATGTTATTTTGATAATTTGGTGCATAACAAATCATTTCATGGAAGGTTAAACTCTTAGGTGCTATATATTTTTGTTATCATGGTATCATCTCACCCAAAAATTCATGTGTTTTTGTTTGAGAAGTAAAGTGGTATCTCTCTAATATTTTTATTGCTAGTAAAGGACAATGATGTGCTACATCAAACTATGTTGTGATGCATCAGAGGTGGTGCTAACTACCATTGTACAATGGCAGTGATGGTGGATATGGTTGTAAACCTTGTTAAAATAACATTCAATTTCATGATCATTACATTGAATTTAAATGAAGGTTGGTTTTGTTGTGTTTATAATCTCTATATTTCCATTGATGGAACATAATGCTAGTTGCATTGTGTTGTTTTTTAGGTAGTGGTCATTTAAATTGACCGTGAATAAATGTATGAGATTACAAATGTTGAATTCAACGTTGTTTATAAACAATATTTCATTGTATTGATAGAGGATATATGAGCATATATATGCATGAATATATGATTATTGGTTAATGAGATGAGGTTGCGCGTGAATGTTATAAATGGTAATTTTATTAAGGCAATTATTGCAACATATTGATAAGGGAATATGCCTTTTAATACATCTACCTCATGTTAACTATTAAATTAGATCAGTTTACATTTCCGTGCTAGCAATAAATTTTCATGTTGTATTATATACTTCACATGGAATAGTTCACATTATGATTTTGCATAGATTGTATTACAGAGACTGTAATGAAATCTTGTAGATTGTATTACACGGACTGTATTGAAAATCTTGTAGATTGTATTACAAAGACTATATTGAAAATATTGTAGATTGTATTGCAGGCCTTGTTGAAGACGCATTCTCTTGTTTTTATTATTATAGTGTTTTTCAGTGACAAAGAAAACTATCCAAAATGGTTGAGGAAGATCAAGCATACATCAATGATACACCAATGATATGTGGGATGGAATTCATGAAGGAGAGAATGACATTGAATCTATAGATACTACAACATACAAACAACTTGCAACACGGAAGAACAAAGACAAGAAAGCCTATGTATTGATTGGTGCTATAGAAAGTAAAGAGATGAGTCATAATATCATATCTATCATATATTATTATGGTGATTTGAAGAAATTAAAGGATTTGTATTACTCATACTCATAATTGGAGCTCATGCAATTGTTGTTGAAAATATTTATCCTAGAGTTGAAGGATAATGACCCCGTGGATTTAGCATTATAAATTAGATTCATTATGCATGAAATTGATGCCTATTGTGTGAATGTAGACATTTACTCCATAATATTCATCAAGTTACTCTACCCCACATTTTCCCACTATCTTGAATCACTTCAAGCTAGTGTCCAATTGAAGACCCTAAAATTTGACACTTAGGTGGAGAAAATTGCAAAACAAGAGAAAGATTTTGGAAAGAAAATAATTCATCCCACTGAAGAGATTGTCTTTCTTTCTTAGAAAGGGAGCAATCAATCACATGATTCTTCTAGAGGTGATGGTAGTAAGAGAGGACATGCAATAAATGATTTTAAAGGTAGGGGGTAGACATAACAATGGTGGGAGATTTGGTATTCATATGTTTGTTGTGGCAAGAAGGGACGTGTAGAATTCCATGGGAGAAGATAGTAGAGAAGAAGTAGAAAGAAAAAAAGATAAAGACCTTGAAGAAGAAAAATCTCATGAATCTACTCATTTCATTGTTGCACATTGAAATATTGGTGTAAATAAATTTATATTTAATGCTTCATTTGCTTATTAGAGATATACTTGGCTTCTTCACATTGGTTCAACCTGCCATGTGACTTTAAGAAAATACTTCTTTGAAGAATTAAATGAAAATGTAGATGGTATAGCATATTTTGTAGATAAATATAGCCTTAAACCTAAGGAAATTGACACCTTGAAGTTCAAAATTCTCGGATTCATATGCTTCCTATTGAATAATGTTTCCTCTTGTGCACATCTTATGCCAAGTCCATTCCATTCACATGGTTGGTGGAAAATTTGAGATAAGGAGATATTGTCAAAATTAGGTCATCATGATAGGATGGGAAGATCAGAGATTTTTAAAGTTGAAAGGGACATTTGAAACGGCACAAAATTTTTCACATCTCTCTCACCATGATGAAGCTACATTATTGTCAAGTATTTTGTGGCATGCTAGATATGAGGATATCAATTATGATAGTATTCATTTGATGAATAATAATGGTGTTTCTAGCTTTCCCACAATTCCAGGGAATTCAAATCAATGTGATGAATGTATCCTTGGAAAACATCACAAGCAACATTTCCATGATTCCAACTCTAGAGCATGCAGAGACATAGAGCTGATACTGTCATGTAACTGGTAGCCTCTTTAATATGTTGAGACCATGGGGTACTCAATCCCACATACAAATTCTATCCTTGACGACAAATTCGAAATTGGTTTCCAATGGCTTGCTATAATACACAATTTTAACAATTGAAGTCATATATATAATATAGCAATCTTTTAAACTAAAATTTCACATTCTAGTTACGTAAATACCACTATGAATGCACTCATATCAAACTTGGTAAATCCATGAAAAAAATCATTTCCGTAATAGTGAATTAATAAAACACATAACATAAATTTACTCCATGGTCTTCATACGCATTTGGAATTTTTATTTTAAGTGTCCTCCAACCAGCTGAAATTGAAGGATGTTCCTCCCAAACATAGGCATGTCATGTCCATTCCTTGAATAACGTCAAAAGTGGACCTTTTCAAGCGCCTAGGGGTTAAAAAATTGAATTAATTAAATTACCTAGGGAATTTTGATTATTTCATACTAAGGAGGCGTGTACTAAGTTTATTTCTAAATTCTGGATTATTATGTGTAAATTTTTAATTAATATGCAAAATAATGACATGTGGCAATGAGTTTCCATGTCAGGAGGGTGCATTAGGCAATCCAACTTGCCTAGTATTACAAATAGCAACTATCCAAAAAAATTGGCAAAATCAATCTGTCAGGAAAAAATGGAAATGGACAAAAGAAGGAAAAGCGGGAAATTTCAAAAGCAGAAAGTGCAAGAAAAGTAGTCAGTGCAAAAGCAGGAAACTTTGGTCAAGGGAGGGCGCAATTTCCATTTTGATGAAAGGATGCTAGCAGAGAAACATCATCAGCCATAAGAAGGATAATTTTATTCAAAGGGGGGCGTATTTTCCACTTTGGTTGAGTGATGCAAGAAGGGAAACACCATCTTATGACTGAACTTACTAAATTCCTCAAGAGGGGTTCACTCTTGGATTAGGGTTAGGGTTTGCAAGTGGGTAACTTGATCAATAGGTGGATGACTTGATCAACAAGTCACTTAAATTTTATTTATAGATGATTCCAACTCCATTTCATATTTTTTCTATCATTAATTTTTGGTGTTGAGTGAAGCTAAGTTTCTAGTCTGAGTGATGTGCCTCAGTCACCTTGGGTAATGCGGCCCAAGCCTCCATTCTCTTCTCTTCTCTTCCATTATTTAGTGAATATCACATAGAGCCAAGGATCAACCATTGAAGACCAATTTTGATCTCTAATAAAATCCATCCAACCATGGAAGTCGAGATCCAGTTAAGGAAACTTCACTTATGCTCTCAGATTGGTGTCGGGTGTTAGTTCCAAGCCTCCATTTTTCAGTCTTGGGCACCATTGAGGGATATCAGTTTCTCAAATATTCTCCTAATCTTCTCATATCCATCTTCATGTTCTGGTATATTTTTTATAGTAATATTTATTTCCAAGAAATCCATACTGCTAAACTTTCATGAGAGAAGTCTTCCAATGCCCATTTAACGGGCCTTTTTGTAAGTTCTAGGAATTAAATGTGATGTAATGCCCATGATAAGCGTAAATGAGTTACATGATGCATAATAAATTCCATATAAACCACTGATAATCTTAATTTTCATGTCTAATAAATCACATCATCGAAATTTATTGTTGTTTTCTTACCCTTGCTCATTGACTAGTCAATTTTGACTAGTTTTACAGTTTTTGATGCTATGTATGATCTGTAAACTCAATTTGCATTCTATAAGTTTCTATAGGTTATTAAATCACCCCAAAACCCGGCCTAACTTACATATTAAGAATTAATTGATTCCGTACAACGTTTGAGTGGCCTCCTCTGCGTAGGATTACCCCGTGCCAAAATATAATCAAGTGAAGAGGACTTAAGAGGCCAAAGAATATTTGAAAAATTTAAAAATATCTATTGGAGAAGCACTAGTACTAATCATCCCTGATTATTCTAATCCTTTCCTCATGTTTTCTTTTGCATCTACACATACTATTGTAGTTGTACTTTTACAGTTTAATCAAGACGGCCATGAGTAGCCCATATCCTTTTTCAGTAAAGCTCTCAGAGATGCTGAATTATAATATAATTTGATGGAGAAACAGGCCTCCGCTATGGTAAAATCATTGAAATAATTTAGATGTTATGTTTTACATTCTCAGATAATTGCATATGTTCCCCACAACACAGTGAAATATATTGTGTCAAACTAACAGTGACGGTAGGAGAGGGAAGTGGATTGCCAAAATCCAAGAATGTGTTTTAGAAATCAAGCCCAAAAAATTGGTGAAACGAAAAGGACTAGCTAAGCTCTTAGCTGAGTCAAACTGTCAAGCATTAGACCTAAATTTGATTACAAATTTGACAGAAGAAGAGAAATTGAAAAGTATACATGATGCTCAAAATAGTGCCATGAAGGTAAATAAAAAATTTGAGGATTTTGAATGCTACAAAGATATTGTCTGCTATTTGGTAAACTTTGAATGTCCAGAGCATTTTTCTAAAGAAAAATCTAGGTCCCTTAAGCTACAGGTAGTGAAATGTTGTATTTTAGATTAATATATTTATTGGAAGGATCCTCAAGGCATCTAACTAAATTGTGTAGTAAAAGATTAAACTAAGAAATAATCACAGAGCTACACAAAAGAATTGTGGAGGCCACCATCCATGGAGAGCCACAACTTAAAAAAAAATTAGGGCAAGATATTATTGGATGAGATTGTTTCCAAACATAAATAACATTCTCAGATCATGTATTGAATGCCAATTGTTTGTAGGGAAGCAAAGGTTGAGACCCTTTCCTTTGAATCCCATTATAACATCAGCACCTTTCCAGTAGTGGGGTCTGGATTTCATTGGATAAGTAAATCCAAACACCAATGGCCAGCACAAGTGGATTCTATTTGCCACTGATTATTTTACTAAGTGGGTTTAGGAAATTCCTACCAAGTTATAAATGAAAATGGGATTATGATATTTTTGGAGGGGAACATCTTATCAAGGTTTGGGTGTCCTAGAAATATTACAACCAACAATGCACCAACGTTTAAATCTGTTAAAATGGTGGAATTATGTCAAAAGTAAAATATTGAACTTGGTCGTTCTACAACATATTACCCACATGGTAATGGACTAGCTGAATCAACAAACAAAAGTATACTTGGGATAATAAAAAATATGTTGTCAGAAAATAATAAAAGTTGGGATGTGAATCTCAGGTATGCTTTGTGGACATACATGATCAATGTCAAGAGATCAATTGGAACCTCTCCATTTTCGTTGGTATATGGAAAAGAATAAATATTACCTATACAGTTGGGACAACCAGTACTGAAGCTCATCCAACGTGAGACTGGAGAAAAAAATGACATGGTGAGAAGCATGTAGAAGATAATTGAACTACAACAAGAGAGAGAAAAAGTCAACATAAAGTTGTGGGAGCATCAAAGAAATATAAAGAATACTTTTTACAAAAGAGTTGGGTGAATCCACGGACCTGGGTAACACTTTTTGGCAAGCGGATTTCGGCAAATGCAAAAAAACGCACCTCGGTCGAGGGCTTGTTAAACCCTCGACCGAGGTTCTAACAAGCCCTCGACCGAGGTTTTTTTAAGCCCTCGGTCGAGGTATTTATTAACCCTCGGTTGAGGTTCTAATACCTTGACCGAGGGTTAATAAATACCTCGACCGAGGTATTAACTCGGTCGAGGTATTAACTCGACCGAGGTATTCATTCACATAATTGAAGCATAACATTATT
>LPNX010099526.1:4446-30948 GCA_001517045.1 Pseudotsuga menziesii
TTTTCGCCGTTGATGCCGATAAGTTTCATTCCGGACCCCCGACGATATATTCGCCGACACGATATATGTAACTTTGTTTGTGAAATCGTTTTGCAATTGTTCTTGGTTTATTTTATTGTAAATTTTAAAGATGATCTTGCTTAAGGTGTCTAGGAAACCTAATCGGAAATACTTTCAGTGGCTCCATTTGAAGACATGACGGATCTGTCTGGAATCACAAGCTAGGTGTTCAGAGAATTTAACCAGCGAGTGTCCAGATTGGGTTGCACGGCGCCCACACTTGGAATTTTCCCACTACTTGAGTATTTATCAAGATAAGGCCGATGCGTTGGTTATGGGGTGAAAGTTTTATTATGTTATCACTTGCAAGATTAACAAATCCGATCACCGTTCTGAGTACGAGTCCAACTTTTCAGGGTTGGCAGAGCATACTAGGTGAGGAATAGCAACGAGGTAAATTTTAAGTGGAGAAATGTGAGTTGGAAAGATTTTATTATTATGAGCACACAGTTCAACTCTCCGACGGAGAGTGCTCTTGACTTTGTCTTATGACAGAAGTTCAAGAGACTTTAACTAATCTATATGCTTGATGCAAGGATAATGTAGTGGGAATGCTCTCCGACAGAGAGTGCTCTTGACTTGGGTTATTGCAAGTTTAAGAGACTTTGGTTCTGCTTATAAGACAATCAGCTTGTAAATTGAAACCACATGATAGCTCAACAAATTGTAAAACAACGAAACAATGTCATAGCAAAAAAATGATAAACCACTTGCAAATGAAATAAATGAGAAACTAGTGTTCTACAACAACAAGAAACTAATCTAGCAAAGAGAAGTCAAAAACGACTTCAAGACACACTGTCCCCGAAATTTCCAGCTAGCTTGTCATATGCAGGAAGACAATGGGGAAAGAGAGGTAGCACGCAATGTCAATGCAGCACTTGGGATGAAATCCCAAGGTACTTCTCAGGTCAAGACTGAAACAAATAAAAAGTTCTAAGTACAGAATTAAACTACTCTAAGCAGGCAAAGTAAATCTGAGCTAAGAGCACAAGACACTCTTCCCCAAATGGGGAAGAAGAAACCAAAAGATGGGAGGCCTTATCCCACTTTGCCCTTTTATTAAGAGTACAATATTTTGGATTTTCAACCTTAGAGAAATAAAAAGAACTTGGAAAGACAAATGGAACAAGCCTCAATGGTTGTTTTACAAAAGGAGAGTAATTTGGAAAATTTTGTCTTCTTTAGTTCAAATCCCAAGTATTTGGATCTTCTTGGTTTTGGTACTCAGTTTCTACTCTTCTCTTTGGTTTTTGTTCTTCTTTGGCTCAATCTTCAAGTCCTTCTCTTAGGATCGTTTCTTTTCGTACCTGCACACAACACAAATCAACTCAAAGCACCCATCAACTGTTAATTAAAACAAATAAAAAAAGAAACTACTTCTAAAAAAGAGATATACAAAAATAAAACTAAGTGCAAGATCTAATTTATGATATCAAAACAACAGTATAGAATGCTGCAAAAAAGTGAGGGAAGAGGCTGAAAACAACGACGAAAGAGGGCAGCCAACAAAAAGGATAGTTGGCTGCAAAAAAAGTGAAAAAAAGGGCAGCAAATAGTAGTATAGAGGGCAGCGAAAGAGAGCAAAGAGGGCAGCGAAGGAGGGCTGCAAAAAAGGAGGAAAAGAGGACCAAAAGGGGGCAGCGAAAGAGAGGAACGAATGCAAGAGACCAAGACAAGCCAGAAAAGCAAGATGGAAAGCTTGGTGGGAGAAAAAGATGAGGTAGGGCGAGAGCAAGGAGGAGAAGGCTAACAAGCAATAAATCGAGAAGATCAAGGAGCAAACAAGAGAACTGGAAGAGGGAAGTTCGTAGATCCAGGTAACCAAATGTGTTTTTTGAAACTTTGTTGATGGAGGGAAGGAGAAGCTCTGACTGCTATGTCTCTTTCTTGGATTGAGAAGTGCTTAGAAAGACCTGCAAAATGAAGCAGTTAGATGGAAAAAACCACTGGTTCATGAAGAAGAGCTTGATATCAAGCTTGTTCTTCACCCCTAATGATCCCTACAAAACCCTTACAAACAATATCAAATCTGAACAAAATACTCAAAACTAGATTGTTAGCCCTTCTAGAGTATATAATGAAGAATGATTTAATAATTGAAAAGCAAGGTAAGAGAATATCACCAAAGACAATGTGAATCCACAACTCCAATAACTCTTGCACGGACCTCCAAAGTCACAAAGAAGAGCTTGATCTCAAGCTTGTTCTTCACCCCTAATGATCCCTACAAAACCCTTACAAACAATATCAAATCCGAACAAAATACTCATAAACTAGATTGTTAGCCCTTCTAGAGTATATAATGAAGAATGATTTAATGATTGAAAAGCAAGGTGAGAGAATATCACCAAAGACAATGTGAATCCACAACTCCAATAACTCGTGCACGGACCTCCAAAGTCACAACTTTATTCAAACTTCAAACAAATATTACAATAATTTTGGCAGAGTGTTCATGCCCAAAATCTCCATGAGGAAGAGAGTGCAAAGCACCTCTTTTTATACAAAAACCAGCAACCTAAAACCAAACAGACTCGGCATTGAAAAGAGCTAATAGCATAGTAAACAGATCCAATTTCCCAATCAACTCCATGCTTGGAGAGCACACTGCTTCAGTAGACTCGAGCTGCAATTAAAATGGATGGGGAGGTGGCCTCCACCTTGGCAAGGCACCCCCCATTCCTCCTTTGGAAACATCAACTGTCAAATACGGAGTGTCCAAGTGTATCCATGTGTATCCACATAGATCCGCGCGAGCTGAAGACTGAGATATGCGAATGTGTAGGAGACCAAGCCGTGAGTTGTAATAAATGTGACTCGTGCTAGTAGGAGCCAAGCCCATGAGGTGGCCACGAATCAAGGTAATCGACCCACCAAACCATCCACGCGAGCTCCAAAACCTCACGTCATCCTCTTTGCATTAATTCACAAGCATGGGAAAGCATATTATATGCCATGGTTTAAATCATATTCTTTACGTGGAGAGGGGTCCATTAATCCTACTCACATGCTAGCGTGAGCCTTCTCAAAAAACAATTTGCTACCCACCATCATGCGACCATCATGCAAATGTCTACAAGCCACCATCATCATGCGGATGGCAACACGTGAATTTAAATGAGGATCCAAACCATATTATGAATAAAACCAAGGATTGACTATCATGTGTACACAAAGGGGCCCACTCCATGCTAGCGCAACCATGACCTTGGGTAAGCGTGAGTCTCATGACATGTTGACATCACACATTCAATTAGCTAACGTGAAACCTTGCTTTTGCAAATACATAATGCGCCAAGGTTTGATTTATATAATGAAATACCTTTTATGTGGAGAGGGGTCCCCACAATCCCACCTATCTCCTGTTGAAATACTGAGAGGGGGGTGAATCAGTATTTATACTATTTAAAACTTTAATCAAAAGCAGGTTGTTGATCACCAATCACAACACATCATCAATGTGTATAAAGATAACAAGATGCACAGTACACAATAGTTTTTTAACGTGGAAACCCAAGTTCTAGGGGTAAAACCACGGAAGCCTTTTTAAAAATAGTTTTCCAGAAATAACTGGAAGGAAGGAACAACTCCCTTATTATATAGACTTCAATTTTCCAGCTTCTACTGGAAGGAGGCTATGACCCCCTGATTTACAGGCTACGACCTGAAGGAAGCTGCCACTCCCTAGTTTTCTGGCTTCCACCGGAAGGAGGCTACGACCTCCTTTCCTTGCCCCGTCCTGCCACCCTGATAAGAAGAAGATTGTCGAACCTGTGAACCTGTCACACACCAAACTCTGCTGCTGATAATCTTTGCACTCTAGTCACTATCAAATCATCCCTGTAGTTAATACTGTCACATCATCTTTCTGCCCACACTGCCATATCGAACATCAACACTGTGGTCAAGCTACTCATCAACACTGCTGGTTATTGTCAAGTCATCAAACATCAAGGTCTGAACATGTCATCATCAAGATCTACTCATCTCATCATCATCATACAGTTCATCATCAAGGAGATTGCTTTATCAACAAGGTCTTTGAAACATCAGTCTCTTGAACATGCCATCATAGGATATGCATCATCATCATAAAGTGTAGGAGTGTATGTACATCATAGAGTGCATCATCATCATCATGTATCAAATCAAGGCATACATCATTATATAATGAATCACAGCTTGTACACTAATATCATTGATCATACCGCATGTACTTGTACTGCTGTACACTTACTGATCTCTGTACATACCAATCACTGACTTCTTCATAACTCTGTTCATATTTCTGATAACTTTTATGCACTGTACAATTCATACAAATTTTTATACTACTTTACAATATACATACAGTTTACTCTCAAGTCTGTACACTTTATACTATACACACTATATACATGCTTTTACTCACATACTAATGTACATTGTTGTATTCTTTCAACACTGCTCACACATTGCTGCACTTGCTTGTAGTTTTCATACATACCACTGTTCATGTAAGTATAGTAACATACCTTTGTTGTAGCTTATGACTGTGTATATATATTGTAGAAGACATTCAATCAAACCTTACTGCTGAAATGATTTCAGAACTGACAGTATGCTTGTAGAAAATTCAGGTAGACTTCCAACAGTCATCACCAAGATGTAACAAAACTGAGTTGTATAATGTTTTAACCCAATAAAGATGACTGCAAAAGTAAGATTCTCTGTTGTCTCCGAACTGCTCCCTTTCCGAAATCTCAGTCCACTGTTTGTACTTATTTAACCCAATAAAGAAATGGTCTTTGAACAATTTCGGTTATGCTTCATGCCAACGATGAACCTCGGACGCCAGACTTTTATCCAAAAAAAATTGAATTCTGCTGCTTTGTATCCACGAAAACCAGCAAAAAAAAATCTCAGTTCAAACTATAAAATCGAATGCCCTTCCTGTGGAAAAATTGGATGCTGGTTGACAAGAGACTTATTCAAGACTTGGACTGTTGTATTCACCCTCCAAATATCGCAAACTGCCAGCAGCAACCTCAACTTGACCTCAAAATTCGGATCCTTTCTCTGCTGCTATTCACTCCTTCAACGAATTAAACCACAGTAAGCAAATTTACCAAAAACTATACTCTGCTGCTGTAAATAAAAACGTGACTGCTTCTGCTGCGATTTCCACGAAAAACTCAGTCAAAACCAACGAATATACCTCCGTTTTGTTTTTTTTTACCTTCATTTTGTATTGAGATAGTATATTAATATATTTTGTTTTTGGCGTGGGAAGGAGGAATAGAGGCCGACTACTTGAGGATTAAAAAATGTTTTTAAAATTAAAAGGATATACCATATTGGGCCGACTTATGGAAGCTAAAAAGAATTTTAAATTAAAAATGTATTTTAACTTAAGTGAAGGGTTTATTTATTAATTAATTATAGAATTGATTTAACATGTTTTTTCTCTAATGGTTCAACGTTGGAAGAAAAAAAGTCATCATGGGTCACATTTTATTTATTTGTTTTTTTTTTTTTAAGAAAGTTAAACACTTTAGATTAAGTATTTTTATTAATTAAAAATATTTTATTTACTGAAACATTTTAATCTTTAAGTATTTAAATATCATGCTTTAATTTAGGTTACTTAAAGGGTTGGATTAATTATTTTTGTTTTAAATTAATTATTACTTTAATTATATTTTAGTTCTTTAATGTAGGTGCTTATAAAGCCACTTCTTCATCCTTGGAGGAATAAGGTGACTTGTTACAAGTTTTTATTTGGGATTTATATGTTATGGCATTACTAGTGATTTAAGGGCAAGTTGGATTAATGGGGTTACTACAGGTGAAGACATATAACCATTAGGGAGGGAGTGCCTAGGCTTTTCCTAGGGTATCATGACCTTTATCAAACACAAATGACCACTAAAAAAGGGTCATTTGGACTCTTACAACTTTTTCAACCCACCAAGGACACAATCTAAGGCAAAAGGGCATGGTTGTGGTACTGGGAAACCATAAGACAACTTAGGGGTACTTGAACACTCTACAAGGCTTTTGGCAATGACCCAAGGGCTCCAAGGGCTTCAGACTTGGGCTTGGACAAAGTCAAAAGGTCTCCTTAGACACTGACACTTACTCAACCCTCATAGACTCCTCAACACGCATCAAGACACACTGACACACACCTGTTGATATCAACGACAATCTATTCAACAATCTCCCCCTTTGTCATTGATGACAACTCCAAAGCTCCCCCTTCGAATGAGCTTCCTTTGTCCACAGATCTCCCCCTTAGATCATGCTTCTTTTACCTCCCTTGTTCAACTTTTCTCCCCCTTTGGCATCAATGGCAAAGGGTACTTCTGCCTTGCTCCCCCTGACATATTGTAGTGTTGTTGAAGATAGATGAATTCAATTAGGAGATAGTATGACTCCCAAATTTTCTCTGAGGTACTCAAAAGTCTCTCTTGGGAGAGGCTTAGTAAAAACGTCTGCAACCTGTTCTTTTGTCCCGATATATTCCAACTTGATATTCTTTTCTGTGACCTGTTCCCGAAGAAAGTGAAACTTGATTGGAATGTGCTTGGTCTTGGAATGCATAACTGGATTCTTGGAGATACTGATGGCACTCGTATTGTCACATAGAATAGGAATCGGTTGATTACATGTCACGTGTATGTCTTGCAGGGTTTGCTTCATCCAAAGAATTTGAGTACAACAAGCTGCTGCTGCTATATATTCTGCTTCTACGGTTGATAAGGACACTGAAGACTTCTTCTTGCTTGACCAAGATACCAGACAACCACCTAAAAAGAAAGTTGTTCCACTAGTGCTTTTTCTATCGTCAACACATCCTGCCCAATCTGCGTCTGAATATGCTATCAATGTCAGATCATTCCCTTTTGGATACCAAAGTCCAAAATCCAAAGTTCCTTTGAGATACCTAAAGATCCTTTTAACTACTATAATGTGACTTTCCTTTGGGGCAGCTTGAAATCTTGCAACTTGTCCAACGGCTTGCATCACATCTGGTCTAGAGGCAGTTACATATAGTAGACTACTAATCATTGACCTATAGAGCCTTTGATCAACTTCCTTAGATTCATCGTCTTTGCTTAGCTTACAACCAGTGATCATAGGAGTACTCACAGGTTTACAGTCTTACATCTGGAATTTTTTCAATATCTCCTTAATGTATTTTGTCTAAGTAATAAAAATGCCTTCAGTTCTTTGAGATATCTGGAGTCCCAAGAAGAAGGTCAATTCACCGAGTAATGACATTTCAAACTCTTTTTGCATGTCCTTAGCAAATTGTTGACTCAGTGAATCATCATCACTTCCAAATATGATATCATCAACATAAACTTCAATGATGAGTATGTTGTCATTGTCTTGTTTGATGTACAAATTGCTATCTGCACTTCCCCTCTTAAAGTTTTGTTGTAGTAAGTACCTGCCCAATCTGGAGTACCAAGCTCTTGGAGCTTGCTTTAGTCCATACAAGGCCCTTTTGAGCCTGCATACATAGTCATACATAGTCCTCGTTTTCTGAAAGTTGAAATCCTTCTGGTTGTTCGATATAGACTTCTTCCAATTCCCCATTTAGAAAGGCTGATTTTACGTCCATCTGATACACTTTGATGTCTTTGGAGCAAGCGTAGGCCAATATCATTCTGATAGCTTCCATTCTGGAAACTGGTGCATATGTTTCTTCAAAGTCTATTCCTTCGATTTGAGCATAACCCTTACAAACCAATCGAGCTTTGTTTCTGATTACCTGTCCATCTTCATTCATTTTGTTTCTGAAAACCCATTTTGTGCCAATAACATTTTTGTTACGTGGTCTCGGAACAAGTTCCCAAGTTTCATTCTTCTCGATTTGATCTAGTTCTTCTTCCATAGCTTTAACCCATTGTTCATCTGTACTGGCCTCTGCAAAAGTTCCAGGTTCAGTTGTAGACAAAAGAGAGAAGTGTACCTGCTCATTTCTTCCGGATTGTCTTCTTTTGGTTCCTATTTCGACATCCTTATCACCAATAATCTGATTTGATGGATGATTCTTCTGATACCAGTTCTTAGGTGATAGATGATCCTTTTTTTCTTCTTGTTCGACAGTTGGTTGATTCAGTTCTTCATCTTCCGTGAGTTGCTCTTCATTCTCATTTGGTTGTTCTTCCACTTTAATTTTCTTCACACCTCTTTTCTTGGAACCTTTCTCTTCTTCATCGTCTGATTCTTCTAAGTCTTCTCTAGATGATGTTAGTCTTCCTTCAACTATCTTCACGTTAATGCTTTCAATCACTTTGTCTAATCTCAGATTGTAGCATTTGTAAACTTTCCTCTTGGATGAATATCCAACAAATATGCCCTCATCTACTCGAGAGTCAAATTTTCCAATCTTCTTATCTTCTCTTTTGATGTAACACTTGCTTCCAAAGATTCTGAAGTGTTGTACACTTGCTGCTCTCCCGGTCCGTAGCTCATAGGGAGTTTTATCATTTTTGTTTCTGAGTAATCCTCTATTTAAGATGTGTACTGCTGTATGAACTGCATGTCCCCAAAATTTATCATTTAACTTGGATTCATTCAACATGGTTCGAGCCATCTCCATTACTAATCTATTCTTTCTTTCAGCAACTCCATTTTGCTGAGGTGTTTTGGCTACTGAAAATTGTCTCTTTATTCCATGCTCTTCACAGTACTTGTTGAATTCATCAGAAGTGAATTCTCCACCGTTGTCAAATCTAAGACACTTGATTCGTGACCCTGTTTCATTCTCGACTAGTTCCTTGAACGTTTTGAAACATCCAAATTCTTCTGATTTCCTGTTGAGAAGACATACCCATGTCATCCTGGTATAGTCGTCAATGAGTAGCATGAAGTATTTTTCACCATTCAATCCTTTGCTTTTGGTTGGTCCACATAGGTCAGTGTGAACAAGCTCCAAAGGTTTTGTAGAAGAATGCTCTTTCGTCTTAAAATGCACTCTTGTTTGTTTTCCATGTTGACATTGTTCACATACAGAGCTAGCAGGTTTTGTGACTTCCGGCATATTTCGAACTGCTTGGTTTTTGTAGATTTTGACCAAATTGTCAAAATGTATATGCCTCATTCTTCTGTGCCAGAGCTAGCTTTCATCTTCATTTCCCAAGTGACATTTTTCGGACTCAATCTCATCTAACACATATGTTGTTTGGAGTCCTAGTGGCTGTGGCTACTAACTTCCTTGATCTTTGCTTTCTTATTTTACATCCTTTTGAGTTGAAGATGAGTTCATGTCCTTGATCACACATCTGACTGACGCTTAGCAGATTATGTTTCATGTTATCTACAAGCAAGACATTTTCAACCAAGGAGTTTTTACTTCCGAGCTTTACTGTGCCCTTTCCCAATACTTTTGTTGAATTGTTATTTCCAAACGATACAGATCCTTTATCCTTTTCAATATTGACGAAAACATCTTTGTCACCTGTCATATGCTTGGGGAAACCGCTATCAACATACCATTTTCCAGAGCCGTGATTCTAAGCTTGAAGAGCAATACCACATTCGTAATTGTTGTTATTGTGTTTAATCCATACCTTGTTGGGCATGTCTTCATTTCTTACTGTTGGTATCTTCATTTTGCAATTTCTGGCTATATGTCCAAAGTTGTTACACTTGTAACATTCTATTTCTGATCTCAAGGGATCAAATCTGTTGTTGTATTGTGGTCGTCTGCTGCTTGCAAGGTTATTCCTTGTCTCAAAGTTTCTTCTTTGAAAATAGTTTACAGCTTTGTGTCCAAATCTTCCACATGTAAAGCAATGCCCATAAAATAAGTATCCATACCTGGGAATATATGGAGGAGGTGCTTTTCTGAGATCTGATCTTTCAAGTTTCTGCTGGCCCTTCTTCTGATACAGGTTGTTTTGGCTGACGTTCAATCTCTTCTTCATTCTTGTAGTCCTTGACAACTTCTGCATACCTTCTTAGCTTCTTTTCGTTATCTATCAACATTGAGCTTGAGGCTTCATTTGTATTCTGCTTGTATCCTATACCAGTCTTGTCAAAGAATGACTTTTGATCGCTAATGATTTGTTCTAGAACCTTGGAGCTGTTTTCATAACTCTTTGCGATATTTTTCGTCTGCAGCTTGTTCTTCAGAGATACTATCTCAGCCTCACAATTCTCCTTTTCTCTTATATTTGTCATTAGTTGTTCAGTGAGAGAGTCTTCAACTCGTTTGGCTTCTTCTAGTTTGGTCTTCAAGTCAACAATGGTTTGTTCAAACCGTTGTTCCTCTTCCTTAAGCAATCTATTTTCCTTTCTGACTTTCTTCAACTCTTTCAAAGCGCTTACAAGTTCTGCCTCAAGATCTACTTCTCTTTCATCTTTGGAATCTTCCTTACTATTATGATCCTTATCCAAGCTTATTGCCACAAAGAGTACCTTGTCTGGTTCATCGTCATCATCAAAATCACTGTCACTATCGGAGTCACCACTAGATGAGCTATTGTCTCTTTTTGTGTAGAGACTCTTCTTCTTTGCAAACTTTCTTCTGTTCTTATTCTTGTAATTATTGTACTTCTTGTAGGGTTTAAAACTGTCATCCTCTTCACCATCTAAGTTCTTTGCATATGGACATTTAGAAGCAAAATGACCTATCTTTCCACATGAAAAACATTTAAGAGGTAACTTACCTTTGTATTTTCCAGTGCCTCTCTTTAATTTTCGAACAAAGTTGGCTATTTCTTCATCATCAGATTCATCACTTGTCGGTTTGTCTTTCGTTGATTTGTTCTTCCCAGCTTGTTTGGAGGAGACCTTGAATGTTGCTTCCTTTCTTGACGTATCTTCATCTTCAATTCTCATTTCATAAGCTACTAAAGTCCCATGCAGTTGATCCGTATCTAGATCTGTTCTTTCTTCTAAAGCAAAGATCTTGGGGTTGAACCTTTTGGGAAGAGTTCCTAGAATTTTCCGAACAACTATAGTCTCCTCAACCTCTTCTCCCAAACCTCTAATGGTATTCACGAGCTGATCAACCCGAAGAATATAGGCTGCTATGTCTTCGTCTTCATTCATTCTTAGTTGTTCGAATTGTCCCCTGTAAGTCTGAAGTTTGGCTTCTCTGACTTTGCTGTCTCCTTCATATGTGGTTTGGAGTTTGTCCCACATTTCCTTTGCAGAGGGACAGTTCATCACTTTGTTGAATACAGATTCGTCTATAGCACTTAGAAGATGATTTCTGACCGTTGAGTTGTTGTTGTATTGAGCCAGTTCACCTACATCAGTTGGCATAGTCTTTGGTACTTTGTACCCATTCTCGATACTCTGCCATATTTCAATTCCTTGAGCTTCTATGAAGGCTCTCATTCTTATACTCCAGAATGCATAGTTGCTCCCATCAAACAAGGGTGTTCCAGATTTGCTTTGTTTAGCAAATTTCCCCATGATTACCTTCCAGCGGTTAGTCTATTCTGAAGGAACCGACTTTGATACCAATTGTTGAAATACTGAGAGGGGGGTGAATCAATATTTATACTATTTAAAACTTTAATCAAAAGCAAGTTGCTGATCACCAATCACAGCACATCATCAATGTGTATAAAGATAACAAGATGCACAGTACACAATAGTTTTTTAACGTGGAAACCCAAGTTCTGGGGGTAAAACCACAGAAGCCTTTTTAAAAATAGTTTTCCAGAAATAACTAGAAGGAAGGAACAACTCCCTTATTATATAGACTTCAATTTTCCAGCTTCTACTGGAAGGAGGCTACGACCCCCTAATTTACAGGCTACGACCTGAAGGAAGCTGCCACTCCCTAGTTTTCCGGCTTCCACCGGAAGGAGGCTACGACCTCCTTTCCTTGCCCCGTCCTACCACCCTGATAAGAAGAAGATTGTCGAACCTGTCGACCTATCACACACCAAACTCTGCTACTGATAATCTTTGCACTCTAGTCACTGTCAAATCATCCCTGTAGTTAATACTGTCACGTCATCTTTCTGCCCACACTGTCATATCAAACATCAATACTGTTGATCAAGCTGCTCATCAACATTGCTGGTTATTGTCAAGTCATCAAACATCAAGGTCTGAACATGTCATCATCAAGATCTACTCATCTCATCATCATCATACAGTTCATCATCAAGGAGATTGCTTTATCAACAAGGTCTTTGAAACATGAATCTCTTGAACATGTCATCATAGGATATGCATCATCATCATAAAGTGTAGGAGTGTATGTACATCATAGAGTGCATCATCATAACATGCATCATCACATCATCATCATCATGTATCAAATCAAGGCATACATCATTATATAATGAATCACAGCTTGTACATTAATACCGTTGATCATACCGCATGTACTTGTACTGCTGTACACTTACTGATCTCTGTACATACCAATCACTGACTTCTTCATAACTCTGTTCATATTTCTGATAACTTTTATGCACTGTACAATTCATACAACTTTTTATACTACTTTACAATATACATACAGTTTACTCTCAACTCTGTACACTTTATACTATACACACTATATACATGCTTTTACTCACATACTAATGTACATTGTTGTATTCTTTCAACACTGCTCACACATTGCTGCACTTGCTTGTAGTTTTCATACATACCACTGTTCATGTAAGTATAGTAACATACCTTTGCTGTAGCTTATGACTGTGTATATATATTGTAGAAGACATTCAGTCAAACCTTACTGCTGAAATGATTTCAGAACTGACAATATGCTTGTAGAAAATTCAGGTAGACTTCCAACAGTCATCATCAAGATGTAACAAAACTGAGTTGTATAATGTTTTAACCCAATAAAGATGACTGCAAAAGTAGGATTCTCTGTTGTCTCCGAACTGTTCCCTTTCCGAAATCTCAGTCCACTGTTTGTACTTATTTAACCCAATAAAGAAATGGTCTTTGAACAATTTCGGTTATGCTTCATGCCAACGATGAACCTCAGACCCCAGACTTTTATCCAAAAAAAATTGAACTCTGCTGCTTTGTATCCACGAAAACCAGCAAAAAAAAATCTCAGTTCAGACTGTAAAATCAGATGCCCTTCCTGTGGAAAAAATGGATGCTGGTTGACAAGAGACTTTTTCAAGACTTGGACTGTTGTATTCACTCTCCAAACATTGCAAACTGCCAGCAGCAACCTCAACTTGACCTCAAAATTCAGATCCTTTCTCTGCTGCTGTTCACTCCTTCAGCGAATTAAACCACGGTCAGCAAATTTACCAAAAACTATACTCTGCTGCTGTAAATAAAAACGTGACTGCTCCTGCTGCGATTTCCACGAAAAACTCAGTCAAAACCAACAAATATACCTCCGTTTTGTTTTTTTTTAACCTTCGTTTTGTATTGAGATGGTATATTAATATTTTTTTTTGGCGTGAGAAGGAGGAATAGAGGCCGACTACTTAAGGATTAAAAAATGTTTTTAAAATTAAAAGGATATACCATATTGGGCCGACTTATGGAAGCTAAAAAGAATTTTAAATTAAAAATGTATTTTAACTTAAGTGAAGGGTTTATTTATTAATTAATTATAGAATTGATTTAACAGGTTTTTTCTCTAATGGTTCAACGTTGGAAGAAAAAAGTCATCATGGGTCACATTTTATTTAATTGTTTTTTTTTTAAGAAAATTAAACACTTTAGATTAAGTATTTTTATTAATTAAAAATATTTTATTTACTGAAACATTTTAATCTTTAAGTATTTAAATATCATGCTTTAATTTAGGTTACTTAAAGGATTGGATTAATTATTTTTGTTTTAAATTAATTATTACTTTAATTATATTTTAGTTCTTTAATGTAGGTGCTCATAAAGCCACTTCTTCATCCTTCGAGGAATAAGGTGACTTGTTACAAGTTTTTATTTGGGATTTATATGTTAGGGTATTACTAGTGATTTAAGGACAAGTTGGGTTATTGGGGTTACTATAGGTGAAGGGAGTGCCTAGGCTTTTCCTAGGGTACCATGACCTTTATCAAACACAAATGACCACTGAAAGGGTCATTTGGACTCTTACAACTTTTTCAACCCACCAAGGACACAATCTAAGGCAAAAGGGCATGGTTGTGGTACTAGGAAACCATAAGACAACTTAGGTGTACTTGAACACTCTACAGGGCTTTTGGCAATGTCCCAAGGGCTCCAAGGGCTTCAGAGTTGGGCTTGGACAAAGTCAAAAGGTCTCCTTAGACACTGACACTTACTCAACCCTCATAGACTCCTCAAGGAGCATCAAGACACACTGACAAACACCTGTTGACATCAATGACAATCTATTCAACATCTCCCTCACAAAAGCGTGAGCCAAGGAAAAAGGGCATAGTTGTGGTACTGGGAAACCATAAGACAACTTAGGGGTACTTGAACACTCTACAGGGCTTTTGGCAATGTCCCAAGGGCTCCAAGGGCTTCAGAGTTGGTCTTGGACAAAGTCAAAAGGTCTCCTTAGACACTGACACTTACTCAACCCTCATAGACTCCTCAGGGAGCATCAAGACACACTGACACACACCTGTTGACATCAATAACAATCTATTCAACATCTCCCTCACAAAAGCGTGAGCCAAAAAACCTCACGTCACTTTCCTTTCATGAAATAATTCATAACTTCCTTTAACCCAAAGTTTAATGTGCCATGTGACTTGAAGTGGGTCGCAAGTTAATATGGCCCACATGCCATGTCATCTCCACCACTTAAAAATTCAAATTTGACTTTAATTTTGACTTTTTAATAATTGGACCTTGGTGCTAAAATGTCTATTTTTAGCATTTAAATGCCGTCTTGATGCTTTTTTAGTCAAATACTGCTTCACGGGGTGCTTTGGCTACCCGACTGATGGTGAAAGTAGCCCCTAGGGTAATGATGTTGCTCCGGGCTTGAAAATGAGCCCAACCATGCTAGAAACGGAATCCGGATGATTCATTTATTACATTTTGAAATTTTCCACTTAAACCATTAAAAAATGGCTTAAAAAACGAAAAAAATATTTTTCTCGGAATCCAACGAAACTTTAGGGGAACCTAGTACATGTTCGTACGACTAAATCGGAACGCCTAGCATGACAAAAAATACTGACACGAAGGCTCTAATAACCTCCCAAGGCCGAAACAACAAGACAACTACCCCAGCTTTGGAGGAGCGACTGAAAAACTCAGAAATTATTGGTCGTTTGTTCAACAGCCAATAATAACCAAGGGAAAAAATACTCTGAGCTAGTCGGCTTGATGCCCAAGTCCGGGAAGCCGAGCCTTTTATAAAAAATTAAATGCTAGGACATTTTTTACAATCTCCCCAAGGGGGTATGAACATGTATTTACAAAAAGTTCCGAACAGACTCCCAGGAAAAGGCTGGCAGACTTCTGAATTCTGATCACGAACAAGTATACTTGTTCAATGCTCTGGATGCTCACCGAAAAATCCACTAAGTGAAAAATTAGTGGATAACACACCTCACACAGGCAACTACAAGGTTGGTGATAACAGACTCCATTTAAGGCACTGGTCTTTTAATTCTTGCATTATCTTGCTTGGATCATTTGTCAATTTATTTCTAAGTTATTCATGTGTGGATGCTTTAATTTCCATCTTATTATTCAATTTATACTGTGTTTTGCAAATAACAACGTGGATTGCCTAAATTGATTATTGTGTATATCAAAAACTCCTAAACAACACTAATTCACACCATTCATCTAAGAACACTTTAAACAAAAGCCTTAGACAACCTTTTTAGGGACTACCCCCTTTGGCTTCGTTAGGAGTTAGCCTAAATGGAGGAGATGGGATCAGGTGACAGCACCTGGCTCTTTGCTTGCCCCCAAGGCCACACCTTTCCCACTTAGAAAAACAACAGTCCAAAAGATTTCTGCTGACGGTGTGCATTCGACGGACAACACATGGCTTTTGTCTGCTTTTCCTTCCATCTTCAGATGAGTGTTTTGAGCTGATGGATACTCAGAAGTCGAAGGTAGTGTCTGTCCAGATTGATGAGTTTGTGAGCACGTTTGCATAGGCATAAGTCAGGTAACTTTGCAAGAAGTGTCTACGCAGAACTTACGCAAGGTCAAGCTAAAAAGATTGAAGACTAGATCATAGCTTTGATACCAATGATCTGTGTCGCCCAAGTGTTCGATGGGGAACAACATGTTCAACTAAATGAGTCGAGTTCTGTTGTGACAGAAGCACTTCAGAATATGTCGACAAACCAAACCAATCACGCAATAAGAATATATTTAGAAACAAAATGCAAGAATTTGGAACAAGGTTCTTTTATTGCTTCTATGTGTACTTTGTTACATGCATTACCCCCTATAATACATTAATGTACATGTTTATATAGAGTGTGTTGGAATGCTTGGGTGCCTTCCTGTTATGTTCAATTACAAGAGAAGTTGTAATGATTATAGAAGAGCAACAGTCACAATCGACTGGTAGACAAAGCGACAGTCTGTCGGAGTCAGTATGTCGTGGCCGGTGTCGATGGAGCATGTTGGAGTCGTCGATCTTCGATGAGTTACACTGTTGTCGGTTCTGGAAGTCATCGGTCGTCATCTTCGACAAGTGATGTGAGAAGTCGACTAGGACTAGGCCAACTAGTCGAATAAGGTAATCAACTTCCTAGATGGATCACGTGTTGAGTGATATGATAAAAATGAAAAGTGTGATGACATGAAAAATTGCAATATATACTGTAACACTATCTCTAGACACCATTGACTTCTCATGGATATGTTGTTTACTTTTTATTGTTTAAATTGATAAAAATGCATGAAATAATATTAAAATATCACATGTATATCATATAGAATTTGCCAAAGATGCCATCATCATAATTTCCTTCACAACATAAGGACAGGGGCATGAGAATGGACTAGCAATGGTGTAAATTAGGTCATAGGTCAAGATTTCATACTAGTTAAAAAAAGGAAAAGGAAAACATTAAAGCATGCTGCAAGTTTATTGGAAATAAGTGTTGGCCCATGTAACCCTTCATAAATGCAGTCAATAGTTTTCTATGGATTAAAATACCACCATACCAATTTTGATATGCAAGTGGTTTATCACATATGCAAGTCTCTGGGGTTTCTTGCAACAAAACTAAGGAATAGGCACAAGAGCTGAGAAAGAAGACAATAAAACCAATGTTGAAAAAGTTGGCCTCGACAAAAAGTCGATGAGGGTCCTGAATACAACTTCTCAACAACATCGGCGAAAAAATCAGGAAAAATCGGCAAAAATCAGCAAACATTAAAAAATATAAAATACATGCATTTTTTTTAGAATTTTAAACATATAAAGCAACAATAACATCAGAAAAACATATTGGAACATAAATATGAAGAAAGCACTGATATATATCATCATCATGTAGTCATGCCAATTTCCAAATATAAAACGATACATCAAAGTTGATATTGAAAGTCTGAAACATCATAGTTGTCCAATCAAGGACTCAAAAGTGTATAAAGTTTAAACAATACAAAATGACATCACATATATAAATGTATCTGAGGAAAACTAGCAGCTAGCTATCTAATATCAATGCCTTATTCCCCTTTTACGAGGATATATCATAGGTCTTTTGTCGGGCCTGCCCCTAGTACTAGGAGTAGCAGTAGAGAGCCCTGAGCCTGCATCTAATACTCGACGCTGAGTGATGGATGGAGGACTAGATGTATCAGGTGGTGCAGAAAGTGGTGGTGATGCTAGCACATCACCCTCCTTGGTGCCTCCAACCACCTCCTCCTCCTCCTCCTCCTCCTCCTCCACTTGCCCCTCCTCTAGCCATGCAGGTGCCTCCTCCATGATAGAAGTCTCAATCTCCACCCTCCACTTAGACAATATATCAATATTGTCCAAGGAGATGGCATTTGCATCTAGTTCTTTCTGTATCTATGCCATCTACAAGCGGAGGTTGTAATGAACATACACCAAGTCATTAAGACGTGTGAACTCCAAACTGTAAGAGGGTAATAAAAAAAAATTTAGAGTCTAGAGGATCATAGATTCATAAATTGCATTAAACATTAAAATGCAATTGCTTTGTTCAAATTCTAAGTTCTAAGTTTCTAACCTTCTGCGTCTCTTTGCATGTATTTTTTCAAATACACTCCAATCCCGCTCACATCCCAAAGCTGTACAGGTTTCGCTAAGGATTCTGATGGCAAATTTCCGTAAATTTGGTGTCCTCACACCATAGGTTCGCCACCAGGTGGGTACACCAAACAAGAAATAAATATAAATAAATCATAATTCATCTTTCAAATAAAGGTGAAAACTTAAAAAGTGAAAACGGTCTAATAAGTTAATAACTTACCTGGCATGAATTCGGTCCTATCACGAATAGCATCAGCAAAGCTGAATACTCCAGCACCATCCCGATACACCTCTATCTCGCGATTGATTGCATTGTGAGTGTCATAATCAAGTATCATCCTTTGAATACAAGTGAGAAGCCCCTCCAAAACCTCACCATCAAAATCAAAATTGCATTTGTAAGCAAATGCGGGGTTGAGGAAGAGTCGTGCTGCATGAATGGGTCGATGAAGCATCCCAGTCCATCAAGTATCAATCAACTCCCATAACAACATGTGCCTGTCATGCCTTGGGGTACCCTTTCCCACATAGAAATTTCGAATGGTCTCTTTGGCCCTATCCATGGCCTCATATAAATAGCCCATTGCAAGCTTATCACCATCAACAAGTCGCAAAACCCTCACTAAAGGTTCACTAACCGAGCACACTTCCTCCATTCCTTCCCAGAAGGCGTCAGTGTACACCAGCTTGGCAATGGTTTTCCCATCCTCTCTCCTGCTGTAAGCACAATCACGCCACTCATCACAAACAAACATTTGCTTCAACTCAAACTAGCATTGAAGCAAAGACTGAAGAGTAATAAATGTGGTGGCAAAACGCGTGATTGCAAGATGCTTCAACTCCTTGTTTTTGGTGTGCCTCCTCATGAGACTAAAAACAAAACCAGGGTTGTAAATGAACTTGGGGATGGCCTTATCTTGATCAATCACCACCTTGATAAAGGGAATTTTTCCCATATCCTCCAACATCAAATCAATGCAATGAGCTACGCATGGAGTCCAAAACAAAGAGGGGTACCTATCCATAAGCATCCTGCCAACAGCCACATAATTAGCTGCATTATCTGTAATAACTTGCACAACATTGTGCGCCCCAATATCTTGGACGAACCCATCCATCAACTTGCATAAAAGTGCTGCATCTTTTACATGTGCCGATGCATCAACTGATTTTACAAACATGGTACCTCTAGGACAATGTACCAAGAAGTTGATAAGGCTTCTACCCTTACCGTCTGTCCACCCATCTGACATGACTGTGCATCCAGTGCTCTCCCATGACTGCCTGAACTCTGCCAACCTAGCACCGATGTCCATCTTTTCTGCTTGAAGGATTGGGCCCCACAACTCCTCAAAGGTGGTACTTTTATACCCTGGGCCAACTACTGCAATGGCATCACACATCAGCTGCCAAAATGGATTGTTTTTAACAATGCTGAGAGGTATGTGACTCCAGTAAAGACACCTTCCCATTACCCTATCCACTTCTACCTTTTCCAATTTCTTTATAACTGACTTGATAGAAGGTTGTAATCCTGATCCAACAAAATGGGATGCGATCCCCACCCTCCCAAGAGGTGCAGCTGTGGAGCCCCTCCCACTACCCTCACTGATAGTGGTAGATAGAGATGCACCTAAACTTCTTGCTTGGCCAAATGCTGCAAGCTCAGTTCTGTTTGCAGCGATCTCATCCTTCTTTCTCATTTTTTCATGGATGGCATCATGGGCAGATCTCACGATTTCTGGGGTCACTACAGTACAAAGGCCAACATCATGGCCAGGTAGTTTGGCTAGATGGTATTTCAACCTGTTAACCCCTCCCGACATGTGATGCCCACATAATTTGCAAGTCAAATTTTGCCTATTGATGTCATCCTCGGGCTCACCATACTGCCAAAATGGGTCCAATATCTTTGGCATTTTTGCAATTGGAATGCTTCAACTCAAATGCAACCCTAGGTCACAAAAACAAAAAAAAATTACATTAAACTCCATTGGAAAAAAATAGCAGCATCCTAGCTTAAAAAATCAGACCTCTAAATTTAGATTTTAAGCCATGAAAGATAAGAAGAAGAGGGTGGCTAAGAATTAAAACAACAAGCATGCTATTTTCCATTCTAATTTTAAAATTTTTAAAACCCCCATTTACATTGGGACTATTTTTCATTTTTCTGGGCATGGAAATCAATGGCAAAATAGTAAAAACAAATAGCAAAGAAATATGCAAGAAATAGGCCAAGAAATAGTAAAAGAAATATGCAAGAAAAAATGCAAGAAATCTTTCAAACAGTCCATGGAAAAGATAGAAAAACAATGGGATAAAATGCACATACCTTGAACACTTGCTCCACAAAAATCCTTGGTTGAGATGCTAAATGGTGTTTGAAAGCCTCCAAAGGTGTTGGTGGTCTCCTCAAGCCCTTCTCCTCCACTTCCAACAAACTCATTTGCCAAATGACATAAAAAAAAAAACCATTTTTCCCTTTTCTAAGCCACGGACTAGCAGCCTGGGCGCTTTTTTCCTTCGACCTGCGTGGTTTACTAAAAAATTGCGATTTTTAAGATAAAGTCACGACTCAACAATTTTTCGCGATTTTTTGCGAGAAGTCAGCGATTTTTTCAAGGCTGAATAAAACACAATCATTGTACTTCTACACTAGGTTGTGACACAAACTATAGTAGACAAGCATTTGATGCATTAAATGCTCAAAGATAAATGTTTTTTCAACCAAATGTAAGCCTTGATCATTTTTGGAAAAATACAAATGAGAAAAACCCATGAGACATAAAAATTCAGATTACCATTCATCAATTTAGGGTTAGGGTTTTGAGTTTTGACCTTGATTTTTAAGCTTTGGGATTTAATTCTAAGTTTTGAGGCCCAATTTAGGGCTAGGGTTTCTTACTTTTCCTTTAGGGTTATTTATTTGTTTTTTATCATGTCAAAAAATCATTTTTTCTGGCTGGAAACTTGCCTTGTATGAGCTGAAACGTTTCAGGAAATGGCTTGGAAACGTTCTACTTTTTTGGATATGGCTTGGAAACATTTTAGGAAACGGCCGGAAATAGCTTGGAAGAGTTTCAATTTTTTGGATATGGCTTGGAAACAATTCAGTGTCGTTTCAGGGATACCTTCTATGAGATCATGACATGTGGCACACCATTTAGCATTTAACATTTTATTAGTATTTGTTTGACTTGTCACTTAGGAGTTGGGATAAACTATTTGTCTATGTTGTTCTAGGATAGATCTAGGACCTCATTTTTTGATATTATTATTTTATTTGAGGTTTCGAGCTTGTTCTCTATATAAGAGATACTCCTACTGTAATGGTTGCTGGAAGTTTGTGGAGACACTTGAGACCATGGTTTTGATTTTGAGATTGTTTGTAGGTTCTTTGGAACTTGAGGCTTATGTACTTGGATCTATTTTGCTGAAGATGAATGCTGCAAATTTGGTTTCTTCAAACATGTTATGAGGGCTTTAACCGAGTAGCTTTGTTCCTTAGAAGAGTTTACTTGTGGCTGATTTCCCTATTAAATTATTTATGTTTGCTGCTGGAAAATCTTGAATGAATGTCATGTTCAAGTAGAAGTGACTGAAATGTATATCTTATTGTAGTAATCATACCCTCATGATATACTTGATAATACTCCTTCATTGGGGCTCTTGAAATCATTTTCTGCATTCCTGGACAGCCATATAAAGGTGCTGTAGCTTGCTCATTTCTAGCTTTGGTATTCTTTTATTGAATTAGAAAGATCTCATTAAATCAAATCTTGAATGAATGTCATGTTCCTCAATTAGAAGTGACTGAAATGTACATCTTATTGTAGTAATCATACCCTAATGATATACTTGATAATACTCCTTCATTGGGGCTCTTGAAATCATTTTCTGCATTCCTGGACAGCCATAAAAAGGTGCTGTAGCTTGCTCATTTCTAGATTTGGTATTCTTTTATTGAATTAGAAAGAGCTCATTAAATCATATCCTCATAGACCCCATTTGCCCAATTATAATCTTAGTCACCGATCTCACTTCTCAACCACTTAAGTATTATAAAATCAACCTCTTATTTCTGCTGTAACAATTCTGAAAATAATTGAACTTTAAATCAGAATTCAGATTTGTTTTTCGAAGTCTTCTCTTTCATTCCTTGTAATCATCTTTTAGTTGGCTTAGGGTCTCTTAGGGATACCCTCCTTGTGCTGGAAGAGAGCCGGCCAAATGTGTGTGAAAGTGCTACTGTGGTGACATTGGGTAGCCCTCCTTTAGTGCCCCTAAGGTTTTGGGTGGTAACAAAGAGAATAATATATTGTTTTTTGCATTTATTTTTGAAGGCTGAACTCTGAACTTGGTACCTGGACCACATCTTCTTGGATTTTATCTAACATGGTGTGGCTTAGCCTAATTACTGTACTCACTTTGTAAAACACTTGCATTTATGCCCTTCAGTTGTTGCTTAAAGGCTTATTAGCTCAAGAAGATTCCATGTAACACCTTATGATATGAATTCACATTGTTCATGATTGCTAAGATTTCCTGATTTTTACTTTGTCACGTCACCATAATTCATATGATTTGTAATCCTGCAGCCAGTGCCTGAGTCAATTCAGTAGCACAGACCTTAATTAATTATGAAGAAAATAAATAGGTCTGCTCTGTTGTTTTTAGTATGCAATAACAATGACTCATTGACTGTATTGTAATTGCAATAATAGTGTTGGAAGCAACACTCACATACACAATACAACACAGATTTAGTTTGGAAACCCAAAAGGGGAAACTAGCAAGAAATGGTGTCTTTTGCTTCTTATGCTTTATTATGGACTTACTACAGTCAAGAAGATACATTATCGGTATGAGATTTTGTATATTCCTCCTTTGCTACAATTTGCAGATTGTATTTTTTGTGGTTCAAGCTCTATATAAGATAAGATAACTTTGTTAATGTCAAACTAATGAACACAAAAGTAGGTCAAAGGGACTACTGAATACAATGATGTCATTACAAAGCAGGAGTACCAAATGGTCTCCTATAAAAAGAAAAAGGCAATAAAGTAGAGTAGAACAGAGCATGAAGTCTATGCTGAATTATGAGAAGCATAAAAAACCCTTGACCCCGAGCATGGGAGGTCGTATGGGGGTGGTGATGTACAAGAGAAAAAGATCCAGGAGCAAGGAAACCCAAAAGTAATGAGGTTGTTCTATCATGGAATAGACCCATCTCTCCTATCATACAAGGCCGAATGAAGGTTACTCAAAATAGTATGTTGTCCAGAGGTAGAACTAGTGGAAGGTGTTATCATAAAAGTTGTGGCTGCCTCTATAGAGGATCCTATCCAAGATAGGCAGAGGACGGGAAACCACACTAAGTGACCCAAGAAAGCCTCAACCCTCACAAGTGATGCGAGTGTCACACTAGATGAGGCACTCTTCACTTTAGGCCAAGCCGGAGGTAAGCCAAGGAGGAGACCCTAGCTAATTTGTGAAGGCTAACTAACTAACAACAAGACACATAGGAAAACAAATAGATGATGAGTGTTGTTATCACGAAGCTTGTAGTTTCCCCATCAAATAATCCTATACAAGATGGAAGAGGGAACATGCAACCAAATTCGTGACCTACGAATACCCCAACCCCCAGATAATGGATAGTTGTCACGTCGGTTGAGATATCCTTTGCTTTATGCCATTGAAGCCCAAGTGACAAAGGGGGAGACCCAGACCTATCCTAAAAGGAAAGACCTAAATCAAATCACCTAATCAGACTATTTACATAGAATACGTAAGGTGAGAGCTGGAAACCCTAGATTTAAGGAGTAAGCCATGATTTAAGGAATGTTTGAGTAGAGATGGTTATGGGTGTTAGAAATGTTACTCAAGCTAAATGGACTAGTGACTCAAGGAATTAGGTATCAAATCTAGGGTTAGTGTGTTTATTCAATTGATCAAGCCCGGAACCTTGGGGGGATTTAGATAAAAATATAGAAATGTCCAAGGTAGGGTTTGTTAGAGAATTAGGGCTTACAACACACTTGCTCAGATGATAGTTTTGACAAGGTGCAGAAATCCTAGCAAAACCTGAAAACACAAAACACTCAGGAAAGAGACCGACAAGGAAGGATGGGTGCTTCTCCCAGAGATCAGTGTTGCTTTAAGATGGGAAAATGGAGTCCAATGATGACGCCTAGAAGGGAGAGGAGGTTTTTACTGAGGGCCAGCAAAACCCAGATCGTCGAAATTGTAGATTCCAAGTGCAATATGCCCCAGTGATTTTCCTACTTACTACAAGTGTTTTTTTCCTACAGATAAAGGAAGCTTCAGCATAGCTTTAGCAGCTTCACAAATCGTTCTATTCTTCCTTTCTGCAACCCCATTCTGTTGAGGGCTATAAGGAATTGTCAACTCTCTCTTTATTCCTACTTCTCGGCAAAAATCATCAGACTCTGTCAGAAGCGTATCTTGTCGATGTTCCTTCTGAAGTCGAGGCGATTCACATGAAAATCTAATTGAACTGGGCAAACATTTCAATCCGCTTTCGCGCCACTTCTTTCTCTATGAGTTGCTATGAATCTTCAGTTGCATGGCTTTTGTCTACTTTTCCTACCATTGATCTTCCTTTATCTTTGTGGGTTGAAGCTTCATGTACTACTGTGTACATTCAAAACAGAAGCCCTCATGCCATCTTGGGGGAAAAGACTCCAGAAAAAGTCTTCACCAGCAAGAAACCTGCAGTCAACCACATGAGGATTTTTGGCACTACGGTGTATATTCATGTACCAAAAGAAAAGAGGGCTAAGCTAGAGCCTTCCGGAAAGAAAGGTATATTTGTTGGTTACAGCAAAAGCTAAAAATCTCACCGCATCTATGTCCCCAGACAGAGGTACATTGAAGTTAGTAAATACGTGATATTCCATGAGGAAGTTGTGTTTCATCAAACACAAGAGCTTTCAAAGGAAGATGAAGAACCACCTTCTGAGATCCCAGATTCAAAAGTTTAGAGGGAGGAAGAAGAATCTGAGACTCAAATTCCATATGTACCTGAGGAACCTGGAAGTCCGCCATAAGAACTACTGAGGTCCCTCCTTCCAAAAGGAGACCTGCCTAGTACCGAGAAACGATACAAGAAGCTGAGAAGCATAAAGCTCCTCCCGAGACTTTAAGAGAAAGCATAAGGCCACATAAGTACTCAGGTCTTATGAGCCAGCTCACCAATGTTGAACCTTCTACATACAAAGAGGAAGCAAGTCAACAGGTATGGAATGATGCTATGATTGAAGAGTACAATTCAATCATGAAAAATGATGTGTGGGAAGTTGTTCCCAGACCAACAAGAAAGTCAGTGGTAACATCAAGATGGCTCTACAAAATCAAGCATGTTGTTGATGGTAGCATTGAGAAGTACAAGGCCAGATTTGTAGCTCGTGGCTTTACCCAAAAAGAGGGCATAGACTATGATGAGACTTTTGCTCCTGTTTCCAGGTATACTACTATCAGAGCAATCATATCTCTTGTTGCTTTGTTCAGATGGAAGCTCCATCAAATGGATGTAAAGACAGCCTTCCTCAATGGCAAGATTGATGAGGAAGTCTACAATGAACAACCAGAAAGCTTTGTGATTCATGAGGATAAATCCCATGTATGTAAACTAAAGAAATCCTTGTATGGGCTCAAACAGGCTCCGAGAGTCTGGTATGCAAGGATTGATGGATACCTTCACCGCTTGGGGTTCTCCAAAAGTACTGCTGACACCAATTTGTACTTTAAGGTTGTTCATAATCATATCTTGATCCTAGTCTTATATGTGGATGACTTGTTCCTTACTGGGGAGGAACAACTGATAGCTCAATGTAAGAGAGAGCTCACCTCTGAATTTGAAATGAAGGATCTTCGTCTGATGCATTATTTTCTTGGCCTAGAGGTCTGGAAAAAGCCAAGTGAGATCTTCCTAACACAAGGGAAGTGTGCAGTAGACATCTTGCAGAGATTTGGGATGCAGGACTGCAAGTCCATGAGCGTGCCTATGACAACTAACTTGAAGAAGTTGCGAGACTCAGCCACCAGTTCACAAAATGTGGACTCTATTACCAACTTATTTGTACCATAGTTGGATTACCTAAGGAGTCGCCATTTGACAAACATGATAAATGTTTGTGTTCCAGTGTATCAGATGAACCGCCTTTGTGCCTAGCCAATCTTGGCTAGTCAGTTTTTGTTTTAAGTAATTATGACCATGGCCCCGCGGGGTTTGTAATAAAATGTGCTAGTAGGGTGTTTTGAGTGGTTCAGTCTCCTAAGACGTAGAATTTCAA
>LPNX010099526.1:34153-47950 GCA_001517045.1 Pseudotsuga menziesii
GACAAGATTTTCTCCTGCTTCCTCCAAAGCTGGAATGCCCGATTTTGAATTCTAAGCCTTGGGGGTTATTAGAGCCCAACTCAGTATGTATAAACCTACTAGACATTTTTAGAATAGACTATGGTCGTGTCCTAAGTCACTAGGACCCTCGAAAAAAATTTACCGGACGCGTTGGATTTTGGGTTTTTAATTTTTTAATTTCTCCTAAGTTTTTTAATCAAATTTTTCCAGAGTTTAAATGGAAAAATTTCAATTTGTAATACGTCAGTCATCCGGGATCCGAATTTAGTGATTGAAGGCTCTAACCTTGAGCCAAAAATCATTCACGATCAACTAGCCAGCTATCCCTAAGTTTTGGATAATCATTCAGCCTCATAATTAATAATTTCTCAAAAAAGTCATTTACGGAGAAATTATTAATTAAAATATTAAAAATGAATATTTTGGAGATAATCAAAAACTTTCCAAAATAAACCAAATTGAATAAAATAAAAGGCTAAATGACATGGCACCAAGCATTTATGATGATTCCAATCAATATCGATCAGTTTCAGATCAAGTATTAAAGTGTAGAAGTTGAACTATCAGTCAGAAATTCGCCTTCTTTGGTCAAATTCGTTTTTGGTTGAAGTGTGGGTTATCTATTGGTTGGGTGATCATTACAAGGGAGGATGAGCCACCTCACCCCCCTCATTACTCCAGCACTCAATTACAACTCAGTTGCAGCTCAGTTCAACTCCAAATCATCATGCCAAGCTCATTCAATTACTCCGATGTTACTCTTAGTCCGGATTTAGGGATTTGACCCTATTTTCTTTACCTTTTGTATAAGTAGAGGCTCTTTTGAGCTCTACAACATGGAGAATTTGTGCAAGTACACTCTGAAGAAATTTGTAATATTGTTTGAATTTGAATAAAGCAGAAGACTTTGGAGGTCCATGTGGGAGTTATTTGTGTGCCATGCTTCATCTTGTTCAAGGTGATACCATTCTTAGCTCAGTTCTTTTGATTCTTAAGTATATGATCCTGTGATTAGAAGGCTAACAATCTAGCACAATATTATTTGATCTATGCTTTTCTCTTAAGTTTTGTGGCTTTTAGGTATACTCCCAAATACAAGAGCTTTTGTTTGGTTTATGCATTCATTCTACAGGTTCCTAAAGGAGGCTTCTACTTTAAGAAATCGAGAAACGAAGGGCCTGCTTGCCTCATCCATCAAACTACAAACTTCAAAAAATCTCTTGGTTACCTTGGTTAGTACAAAGCAGATCTACATTTTCACAGGTTTTATCCTATTGATTTGCTTTCCAAGTAGTGCAAATATTCTCAATTTATTCACATTTCTAGATCTTGCATTATGATTGGCTAAGTAGATCAAAGATTCATACTTTGATCTACTTATTGGGTTTAGATCTACTATTTTTCAAATCTTTAACTTTTACTAGATCTAAGATCCTTGTCTCATTTCAAACTTGTAAATCCATCTTTCTTTTTGCCAAACTTTTGTCTTGAGAAGTACTTTGTGTTAGGATTATTAATCCTCCCTTGTCCAATTTGGTCATATGTCTAAATCGAGAGTCATGTCTAAATCGGGAGTCCATCTAGTCTATTTTTAGTCACTAGCACCATTGGGTCCACTTGGCCTAATTGGGGCACATGTTTCAGTTACTAAAGTGTGGGTAACACTAATTGAGGCCTACTGCCACTGATTGCACTTGCATGCATCAGTTTAGGAGCCTCCTAGACCAATCCCTACAATTTAGGAGCCACTGGGAGTGCCGAAACCAATCAAGGTCAGTTGGTGACTAGTCAAGCTAAGTTAGGAGTCAGTTACATTCAGTTCTAGTCCTCTACATTCAGTTAGCGCTAGGTTTGCATGGCTGCACTCAGGAGGGGCGCATTTCTCACCTACCACAGTCAGTTAGCCTTAGTCAACACTGAATGTAACACTTGAGTTATGTTTTAGAACTCCAATGAACTCCGGTTATGGTTTAGACAAGGTCAGTTAACTATTGAGTCCTCCGACAATGATTTAGACAAGGTCTTAGTTACCTACAGTCAAGTAGAGTCTAATCAATTCGAATTTCCTCATGTGGATTCGAATTGCATGTGGCTATTTAAGCCATTGTACTTCGTTGTAATTACTATCTAATTACTTTTTTATTAATGAAAAGCATTCACAGCTGCAAGCCATTTTTGCACTGTTTCATTCTTCAATAACTGAGTAAATTGTGTGATCTATCTTGTGAGTTGTGTGTTTGTCCACAGATCTATGTGCTCAATTTAATATGGTATCAGAGCCTCGGCAGACAAGGCACTTCTCCTGCTCAGATCTCCTACTGGATCATTTTTTAGCAAAATTGCTCCTTCCAGCTCTGCACCAGAAGTAGAAGGTTTACCACTTAATACCCCAAATTAAGGAATTGTTGATCAAGCTTGATCAACTATGCTAGGTGTGATAAAAACCTGAAATGTGCAGGCTGTTGACCTTATGGTGCCCCTTTTTGTGTTTTTGCAGGTACAACCTTGAATGGATTCATCATTTCCTCTTCTCTCCCTATTCTCAAACTATTCAGAATGGAAGAAGAAGATGATTGCATCTCTGATGAGACGAGGTCTCTATGGGGTGTCTATTGGACTCGGTAAAGAGTGTTTTAGTGAGAATGACTAGCTGAATAAATGTGATGGAGCTTTTGGAAGAACAGCACTGGGTTTTTCTCCTAGCTTGCGCTACCTTAGTAGATCTATTGAAGACCCGAAGGAACTCTGGACAAGATTGGACAAAACCTTTGGAGTGATTGATGAGGATCATAATAACACTTTGGAGAGAATATCCAGCACCATAAGCACTCTTGATACAAAAATTCTTAGCCTCCACTCTCTCTGATGAAATTGTTCAAAATGAAGAAGAAGCAGAATCTTCTACACAGTCAATTCGAATTGAAGACAGTCTCCATGCAGTGACTCCTTTTCCTGATGCTCCGGAAGTTTATGAGATCTCTGATATCTCATCTCCTCATATGGCTGAAATAGAAGAAGACATTCGAATCTCTGATATTGAAGAAAAATACTACTGCACTTCTGTGCAAACAATCACCGGTGATTTTCCTTTGAATTCTGTGCAAAATTTACCAGTAATTGCTTCTCAAAGTAAAGGAAAATTTGATTTTTCTCCCTCTAATGTTGCTGCCGGTGTGCACATATGTGATACCTTGGATATTTTGGAAGAAATATCAGATTACCAAAGTGATCCATTCGCTCCCCATGATCTAGATCTTCCAGCAAATTCCTGCAAGATTACATGCACCAAAATTCAGAATTTTGAAGAAGAAGAAAGCTGTGCATCCACCGTCTCGGTTAACCATTTATTTGAATCTAATATTAACCTTATTGGATCTGATATGATCTTATTTAGATCTGATCTGATATTGCTTAGTTTAATATTTCAAATTCATAATCTTTCAGTACTGCTTGTAGCTGTTCTCATCAACGGTGTGAAGAAACAAGTACTGCAAGTCTCCTACAAAACTGTTGCTGAGGATTTGATTTCATTTCATAGTTTTGGATCTGTTGTGAACCTATTTAGATCTGATTTACTTTTTGATCTGATATTATTTTATTAATATTTTAAAATCCAAGAGCTTTCAGTTATGCTTATAGCTACTCTCACCAATTCCGGTATGAAAAATCAAGTATCGCACTTTCTCTTCAAAACTGCTGATGGGGATTTGGTGTTAGTTTCCTCATATGAGGTTGCTGATATTTTATTATGTGATTCATTAGCTATTTCAGAAGCTATATCAGACTATGGAACTCAAGCATTCACTCTCAACGGTCCCAGTGCTTCTCTATCATTGATCACATGCTCATCTCCTCACAGAACTGGTAAAGAGGAAGATTTTCTGCATCCGCTGGACACTTGCTCCTAACACTTGGGTCTGTTCTTACCAGTCATGGTTTGTTGTTCATGGCTGCAACATATCAGTTTCTTGAGTGTTCCTCACATGTTCTGAATCCTCAAGAAGATTTTCTCACTTATCAATTGACTTCAGTTGCTTTACATGGGTCCAGTCTTCATCCCGTAGCTGTCTATATTTCTGATTTAGTTGAGCATATCATTCTTCTTCCACAGAGGAAGATTCCTCCAGACATAATGATGGAGAGGTTCACATGCCAAGCCCTAAGATACCTGTGCACAGAAGAACCAAATTGATCCTGATTCTACCTGCTTAATTAGAGGGGGGGATTTTTTCCCATGTGGTTTTTTCCCCAGCACCTTGTTTTTGAGCAGTTACTTTACTTTACTTGATGTAATGGGTGACCTATGGTCTTAGTTACCAGGGCCCACAAATTTTCCAAGTTAGCATTCAGAGGGGTTGTTAGGATTATTAATACTCCCTTGTCCAATTTGGTCATATGTCTAAATCGAGAGTCATGTCTAAATCGATAGTCCATCCAGTCTATTTTTAGTCACTAGCACCATTGGGTCCACTTGGCCTAATTGGGGCTCATGTTTCAGTTACTAAAGTGTGGGGTGTTACCACCTAAGTTGTACTTAGTGTTTTTTTATCAAGTGAGCCTGGTGAACCGGACAAGGATAACTTGTTCAAACTTCAGAAGACCTTCAGTCTTACTTCTGGGAAGCTTTGTTGTACTATATCACATGTTCATACCCCATGGGAGAATTGTAATAAATGTTCTAGCATGATAGTGTCTGTAAAATATTTGGTCTCTTAGACTTTATTTGTCAATCCGATCAGCCCAGGGTGTTTTTTCCCTTGGTTATTATTGGTTGTTGAATAAACGACTGCTAATTTCTGAGTTTTTCACTCCATACCTCCAAAGTTGGGGTGGTCGACTTGGCATTTAGGCCTATTGAGGTTATTAGAGTCTATGTGTCAATGTATAAACATGCTAGGCATCATGGTTGAGTCATATGAACATGTCTAAGTCCCCCTAGGTTTTTTCAACTTTTTTATTTTTTAAATTTTTTCAATGTTTTTATTAAAATTTAATTTTTCCAAAACTTAGGCTATTTTTTAATAGTTTAATTGAAAACATTGATTTTGTAATAAAAGTGGGCCAAATAATCAGTTTCAGTCATGTAGGTGCTCATTTTCAAGCTAAGAGGACCATGTAAACCCATGGACCCGCTATTTCCTAGTTTTGAGTGATTTTCCATCACTCAGGTCAGAAAGCCCCAAAAAATCAATTATTGATTATTTTAATTAATAAATTGATGAATAATGGAGCAAATCCAAAATCCTAGATCAGTGGATTCTCAACCGATTTGATTGAAATTAGTCAGATCTGAACCAGATTGACTGGATCTGACAAATCCTTGACTGAAGGAGGTGATCTGGACAGATCCAGAGTTGAACTTCAGCATCCTTTATGGGGAATTTCACCCTCCCTCTCTCCTCCACACATTTGGGCTCATTTGGATGAGTTTTGGTGGATGCTTCAATCAACAGGTTGAGGTGTCAATCAGATCAACCCCCCGATTGACAGTTGCACTCAGTCAGACTCAGATCTAGCTCAACTAGACACAGATCAGGCATTGATGGACTCTCCTTCAGCTACAGTGGTCTATCTCCTTGGGATTTGCGCCCCCCTGGGCTGCATCTCCTTTTTTTATATAAATAAAGCTCAAGATGCCTCTTCCAAGCTGGTTAGAGCTGGATTGAAGGGCTTGCTATTGTAATTTTGTATTGATCATCATTTGTTGAAATAAAGAGAAGCTTTGGAGGCTCAATTGTGGACTACCTTTTATGTGTGGATCATCATTATCATGCTGCATTTGAGGTGAAACTGCTATTTTTTCAAGTTTTTGCACTTAACTGTTGTCTGCCTGAATGGTTATTGGAATCATAGGGATAGATCATTGTAAGTAAGCTTACTTACTTCTATTTTGCTACATATGCTTGAATGAGTTAATATTTGTATGCTAAATAAGATTATTTGCATGCTATATCATCTACTTCTCATATGTATCTTCAGATTTAATGGTTTTGTTTGCAGGATTTGTTGTGTAGCTTACAGGTTTGTCGTGATTGGAAGAGTTGTGGTTCAGGTTTGATTCCACTGGTTTTCCAAAAGAGATTGCGAAGATTGTGCCCCTCGATGCTTCACTAACAAGTTTCTTTTGCAGATTTGCTTCAGCAACAAGCACTTCTCTTCTCCTTTTCCTCCTTCAAGATCTTAAATTTTCTTCAAACTGGTTACTATTAAAGAATCTTATTGCTTAGATCTGTCTCATCAAGAAAATTACATATAGATCTAGCTAGTAAGATCCTAATCTTAAGTTTAGATCTCAATTCTGTTTTGCATACAAAGTTATATTTCAAGAGATCTAGCTGAAATTATCCTCTTTTTTTGCAAGCATTTTAAAGAAAATTTGTAGCTTGCTTTTAAGGTAGTTTCATTTGCTGTACTTCAAAGTTTCATATTCTGCAATAAAAGTGCACATCTCATGGCTGCCCAAACAACAAGCCAAGATCCCAAGGAAAGCTTGGTTCCTTTTTTTTGCAAAACTAGATTACCCCAACTTAACAATTTTTTACTTAGTTTTTTTTGGTAACTAGTGTGGTGACCCAAAACACTTTTAAAGTGTGTTTGGGCACATTTGATTTTAATTGGTCGCTGTTTTTTAGCAGGTCTAACAAAAAAAGAAGGAGACTGCCCAATTTCCGACTCTTGGACGAACCAGAGCTTCCCAGAAGCTGCCCCCACCGCTGTGTTTTAATTCTAGCTTGTTACAAGCTTGTTGTAAGCCTTTGGATCCCAGATAACAAGGACCAAAGTGCATCAATTTGAATTTGTTGATATTGTAAATCATTACTAATAAAAAGAAAAGGTCCTTTCGAATAGGCTTGAAACTTTCAAGCCTATTCACCATCCCCCCTGGGGGGATTTGCGTCGGTGTCAATTTTTTACTTTTTGTTCATCTCTTTTCAATCTAGCATAGTTCTAATCTACAGGGTAGTATATTTTGATTTATTATCATTTCCATATTCCACATTTGAGATTTCAAAGTAATCTTAATACTTACCCCACGACTTCCCGATTGACCCGAAAGGGGAAAAAGATGCGTGGTAGGACTAATTAGAAAACCGGAATTGTGTATCTGTGTTTTCATTTTCATCAATTGTTTCATCAACTATTATAAAATTAACCCCTCCTTGATTCCCCGATTGAGATCCACTTGGATCGAAAGAGGTTCCTAGAGGGTTTTCTTTTTAACAAGAACACCCATTTCAAAATTTACTAAAATTGACAAGACTCCGGTGTGTATGCTCTACACTTGACTGCGGTTCGTCTGATCAGTCAAGCTGCATCAAAAGCACTTGAGTGACTAGAATAATTAGGATTCACTCTCCCAAATTGACAAACCATCAGGTGAAAATCCAACACCTCGATCAAACCATTACGGTGGAAAAATACCCAAAGGAAGCGAGAACTCCTGAAAAGTGACCTCGGGGCGCAGATCTCTGTCACACCCTAACGGGTGCGTTATGAACAATAGCCTCAGAGACTCCATTCAGCGCACATATTCCTTGCGGGTAGCCATGACGGTTTAGTTTTGGACATATTCCAAGTACTCTCGAGTATATCTGGAGTCCCCCCCTTTCCCCTAATTTTAATCAACTCATATTTCACATTAACTTAAAACGTACCAAGAGGCAATCGCAAAACATTCACTCCAAGCACATGCAAGTACATTGATTATCTTTTGACTCCATTTTAAGGCACTGGCTATTTTCTTTCTATATATATATATATATTGTGTCTCAGCATTGAGCTTTCGTGAGCTCATTTTGTATCTTGTCATCTATGGTTGTTTATGGTTAAATTTCAAACTCCTAAGTAACTCATTCAGTTTAACATCACCATACGAAATAATTTTGCCTTGGTAACTGAATAGGGTCTACCCCCCTTGGCTTCGTTAGGAGTTGAGCCTAAACGGAGGAGTCAAGAACAAGGTGACAGCCTTGACTCGAGACTTGCCCCCAAGGACACACCGAGTGGCTTGAAGATTTCTGCCACGTGACCCAGGTGTGTGAAAGGCGGCAACACTTTTTGGCGCCGTTGCCAGGGATAAATCTTTTTATTCTCGGGTACGACTTAGCTTAACTTTTTTCTAAACAACTAAAACGATAAAAATAATAATTTGATTGATCTTGTCTTTAAAAAACATAAAAATTAAAACTCGATCCATCTGGCGACTCCATTGTCTAACATCCCTCCAAGAATTTCTACCCGAACAAACCACCATTAATTATTCAATCCTCTCCCCGATCCCGAAAGTTTTATTAGGGAAAGATTGAATAGGCAGACTTCTCATAGAAACCTTGAAGATTTGGGAAACCAATACCTCTCAAATATCCATCACATATTTGTAGAGAGTCATGTTGACCAATCTCAAGAAATGACGGAATTATTCAAACCCCTTGACTTTTCTCAGATAGCAGGTGCTCCCCATGCCATTCCAAAAGATGCTATCAAGAAGCTCCCCATATTTCAGGGCAATAATGCCATCACTGCCAAGTCTCACCTTCGAAAGTTTGAAAAGCACCTGGTCAGTTATTGCAATGATGCTGCCCATGACCATGACGATGTCAAAATGAAGCTCTTTGTTTTATCCTTAGAAGATGATGCTGAAGAATGGTACTTCGACCTAGATGATGATTCATACAAAACTCTTAGTGAATTCCTAGAGGGTTTTAAGAAGAAATGGGGAGAAAAGAAAGAACCAAGACATCTGCTTGCTGCCCTTCATAACATTAAGAAGATGGAGAATGAAACCATGGATGAATTTAACACTAAGTTCAGGCGTGTGGTTGCGGACCTCCCTAACGAAATCAAGCCAAAGGATGCCTCCATCCTCATATCTTACATTGAAGCTTTCACTAGTGATTTGAGGTACCAGTTAAGAGACAAAGAGCCGGCCAATCTAAAAATTGCTCAGGAATTGGCCGAGAAAATAGAAAAGAATATGCAGTCTTCAGGAAGTCCAACATTCCAAGTCACACTAGAGGAAACAATTCCTGCAACAAAGAGACCAAGGGTAAAGCCGTTGAATCAGAAGAAAAGGGAACTTCTAAAGATCCCATGGAAAAGGTGACAGACATGATAAAAAACTTGGTTACTAATCAAAACCAACTAATGGCCAATCATTCTACACACTTGAATCACATTCATAATAGATTGATCACAATGGAAAAGAATAATGGACCTAGGAACTTTCAGCCCAAGCAAAATCAGATGTATCAAAATAAATTTCCTCAGCAGGAGCCTAGGATTCCAAACCAGTTAGACTTAGCTAACATGGTAGAAGAAGTAATTCTATGGTGTAGACCCTGTGAACAATTCCACCAAGAAAGCACTTGTTATGTTGCAAATCAAGTCATGGAACATGGACTTCCCGAGTTTAGTAGTCAGGAAACAACTTCAAGTGAGCCTGATCATGTATACATGGTAGGCCAGGCCTACCCTTTGTCACCAACTAAACAGTGCAAGCCTAAGGATGAAACCATTGTAGAATCTTATAGTGAAACTTATGATGAAAACTGCAATGTACATGATGGGACTCCTACGTGTTCTCCATATAATGATGACAGTCTGGAAGGTTTACTGCCTTGTGACATTTTCTCTGAAGAAGATGAGTATGAAAATGAGGACAAGTATAACTTGGAACATGATACAAATGACGAAGACTCCCTTATCTCCGACAAAGATGTTGATGAGGAGTCCTGGACATTCATGGAAAATCCAGTCTGTGACATGAATAAAGAGGAAAATAATGAATCAAAAACTTTTGATGGTTTTGTTGATTTTTCTATCTATGGCATATCTGAAGGAGAGAACATGGATCTGGAGACCTGGGAAAATCCTAAAATGGAAGAGGAGCATTCAAAACTCTTATATGATCATTCAGAGTCATATCATGCAGAGCCGCACAAATGTATCAATAATGAAGACATGGAGAAGCAGTGTTGTGAAAAGATAGATGTGATGCAATTAGTAGAATATCAGTCTCAACTATCATCTTCACATATAAAGTCTCCTCATGATTTGGAGCCACTTGGGGCTTATACAGGGAATTATCATCTGGTAAGCCTTGATAATCAGTATGATGGTGTAGTCAATCTGCCTCATCACTCTGATTTGTATATCAACCCTG
The DNA here is from genome assembly GCA_001517045.1 of Pseudotsuga menziesii. NCBI lineage: Eukaryota > Viridiplantae > Streptophyta > Pinopsida > Pinales > Pinaceae > Pseudotsuga > Pseudotsuga menziesii. The sequence continues at coordinate 44,337 of LPNX010099526.1, forward strand.
TCCAGTCATGGATAGAAGCAGCCTGCGCAAGAAATTACCAGTTTGGGAGGAAGTTTGACGACATTATGCATGCCTATGATTTCCCATCCATCCCGCCCCTTTCGAATCATCACACAGGCTTGCATTTTCTAAATAAATTATCCTTACTTTGGCTGGTAACCAAAGACAAGGAAAAAAAAATTATGTTAATAAAATGCTTAGGTGGTTACATTGGATTTATGATTACACTTAACCCTGTTTATATCATGCTTAGAGTAGGAAAATAAGCTCCTTGAAAAAGAGCATTTACTTTCCGCATTTTTGTTTTAGCTATAATAAAACATTCTTTTTCATTAGTTAGTTACATTTATTTTGTTTAAATAAATCATCTTAATGGTTCATTTGGTTTTTATGTAAAGCTTGTGCTACTGAGGTTTTCTTGTCAAGTTGAGATGTTTTTACAGGGTGTATAAACCAGAGATTCTGATGTTCTCGTATCCTCTCCTTGCCCTATGACCAGATTGAGCACACGTCCCGCAGTTAGAGCCAGAATGTTACCACCTAAGTTGTACTTAGTGTTTTTTTATCAAGTGAGTCTGGTGAACCGGACAAGGATAACTTGTTCAGACTTCAGAAGACCTTCAGTCTTACTTCTAGGAAGCTTTGTTGTACTATATCACATGTTCATACCCCATGGGGGAATTGTAATAAATGTTCTAGCATGATAGTGTCTGTAAAAGACTCGGTCTCTTAAACTTTATTTGTCAATCCGATCAGCCCAGGGTGTTTTTTCCCCGGTTATTATTGGTTGTTAAATAAACGACTGATAATTTCTAAGTTTTTCACTCCATACCTCCAAAGTTGGGGTGGTCGGCTTGGCATTTAGGCCTATTGAGGTTATTAGAGTCTATGTGTCAATGTATAAAAATGCTAGGCATCATGGTCGAGTCATATAAACATGTCTAAGTCCCCCTAGGTTTTTTCAACTTTTTTATTTTTTAAATTTTTTCAGTGTATTTTATTAAAATTTATTTTTTCCAAAATTTAGGCTATTTTTTAATAGTTTAATTGGAAAAATTGATTTTGTAATAAAAGTGGGCCAAATAATCAGTTTCAGTCATGTAGGTGCTCATTTTCAAGCTAAGAGGACCATGTAAACCCATGGACCCGCTATTTCCTAGTTTTGAGTGATTTTCCATCACTCAGGTCAGAAAGCCCCAAAAAATCAATTATTGATTATTTTAATTAATAAATTGATGAATAATGGAGCAAATCCAAAATCCTAGATCAGTGGATTCTCAACCGATTTGATTGAAATTAGTCAGATCTGAACCAGATTGACTGGATCTGACAAATCCTTGACTGAAGGAGGTGATCTGGACAGATCCAGAGTTGAACTTCAGCGTCCTTTATGGGGAATCTAGGCCTCCCTCTCTCCTCCACACGTTTAGGCTCATCTGGATGAGTTTTGGTGGATGCTTCAGTCAACAGGTTGAGGTGTCAGTCAGAGCAGCCCCCCGATTAACAGTTGCACTCAATGAGACTCAGATCTGGCTCAGCTAGACACAGATCAGGCATTGATGGACTCTCCTTCAGCTACAGTGGTCTATCTCCTTGGGATTTGCGCCCCCTGGGCTGGATCTCATTTTTTTGTATAAATAAAGCTCAGGCTGCCTCTTCCACGCTGGTTAGCACTGGATTGAAGGGCTTGCTATTGTAATTTTGTATTGATCATCATTTGTTGAAATAAAGAGAAGCTTTGGAGGCTCAATTGTGGAGTACCTTTCATGTGTGGATCATCATTATCATGCTGCATTTGAGGTGAAACTGCTATTTTTTCAATTTTTTACACTTAACTGTTGTCTGCCTGAATGGTTATTGGAATCATAGGGATAGATCATTGTAAGTAAGCTTACTTACTTCTATTTTGCTACATATGCTTGAATGAGTTAATATCTGTATGCTAAATAAGATTATTTGCATGTTGTATCATCTACTTCTCGTATGTATTTTCAGATTTAATGGTTTTGTTTGCAGGATTTGTTGTGTAGCTTACAGGTTTGCCGTGATTGGAAGAGTTGTGGTTCAAGTTTGATTCCACTGGTTTTCCAAAAGAGATTGCGAAGATTGTGCCCCTCGGTGCTTCACTAACAAGTTTTTTTTGCAGATCTGCTTCAACAACAAGCACTTCTCTTCTCCTTTTCCTCCTTCAAAATCTTAAATTTTCTTCAAACTGGTTACTATTAAAGAATCGTATTGCTTAGATCTGTCTCATCAAGAAAATTACATATAGATCTAGCTAGTAAGATCCTTGCTTAAGTTTAGATCTCAGTTCCGTTTTGCATACAAAGTTATATTTCAAGAGATCTAGCTGAAATTACCCTCTTTTTTTGCAAGCATTTTAAAGAAAATTTGTAGCTTGCTTTTAAGGTAGTTTCATTTGCTGTACTTCAAAGTTTCATATTCTGCAATAAAAGTGCACATCTCATTGGCTGCCCAAACAGCAAGCCAAGATCCCAAGGAAAGCTTGCTTTCCTTGGTTCCTTTTTTTTGCAAAACTAGATTACCCCAACTTAACAATTTTTTACTTAGTTTTTTTTGGTAACTAGTGTGGTGACCCAAAACACTTCTAAAATGTGTTTGGGCACATTTGATTTTAATTGCTCGCTATTTTTTAGCAGGTCTAACAAAAAGAGAAAGAGACTCTGCCCAATTTTCGACTCTTGATCGAACCAGAGCTTCCCGGAAGCTTCCCCTACCGCTGTGTTTTAATTCTAGCTTATTACAAGCTTGTTGTAAGCCTTTGGATCCCAGATAACAAGGACCAAAGTGCATCAATTTCAATTTGCTGATATTGTAAATTGCTACTAATAAAAAGAAAAGGTCCTTTCGAATAGGCTCTTTCGAGCCTATTCACCATCCCCCCTGGGGGGATTTGCGTCGGTGTCAATTTTTTACTTTTTGTTCATCTATTTTCAATCTAGCATAGTTCTAATCTGCAGGGTAGTATACTTTGATTTATTATCATTTCCATATTCCACATTTGAGATTTCAAAGTAATCTTTATACTTACCCCACGACTTCCCGATTGACCCAAAAGGGGAAAGAGATGCATGGTAGGACTAATTAGAAAACCGGAATTGCGTATGTGTTTTTTTTTTCATTAATTGTTTCATCAGCTATTATAAAATTAACCCCTCCTTGATTCCCTGATTGAGATCCACTTGGATCGAAAGAGGTTCCTGGAGGGTTTTCTTTTTAACAAGAACGCCCATCTCAAAATTTACTAAAATTGACAAGACTCCGGTGTGTATGCTCTGCGCTTGGCTACAGTTCGTCCGATCAGTCAAGCTGCATCAAAAGCACTTGAGTGACTAGAATAATTAGGATTCACTCTCCCAAATTGACAAACCACCAGGTGAAAATCCAACACCTCGATCAAACCATTACGGTGGCAAAATACCCAAAGGAAGTGGGAACTCCTGAAAAGTGACCTCGGGGTGCCGATCTCTGTCACACCCTAACGGGTGCGTTATGAACAATAGCCTCAGAGACTCCATTCAGCCCACATATTCCTTGCGGGTAGCCGTGACGGTTTAGTTTTGGACATACTCCAAGTACTCTCGGGTATATCT
>LPNX010099526.1:48016-136386 GCA_001517045.1 Pseudotsuga menziesii
TCCCCCAAGAACACACCGAGTGGCTTGAAGATTTCTGCCACATGACCCAGGTGTGTGAAGGCAACAACATGGGGAACACTAATTGAGGCCTACTGCCACTGATTGCACTTGCATGCATCGGTTTAGGAGCCTCCTAGATCAATCCCTACAATTTAGGAGCCACTAGGAGTGCCAAAACCAACCAAGGTCAGTTCAGTTCAGTTGGTGACTAGTCAAGCTAAGTTAGGAGTCAGTTACATTCAATTCTAGTCCTCTACATTCAGTTAGCGCTAGGTTTGCATGGCTGCACTCAGGAGTGGCGCATTTCTCACCTACCACAGTCAGTTAGCCTTAGTCAACACTGAATGTAACACTTGAGTTGAGTTTTAGAACTCCGATGAACTCCGGTTATGGTTTAGACAAGATCAGTTAACTATTGAGTCCTCCAGAGCTTCCCGGAAGCTTCCCCCACCGCTGTGTTTTAATTCTAGCTTATTACAAGCTTGTTGTAAGCCTTTGGATCCCAGATAACAAGGACCAAAGTGCATCAATTTCAATTTGCTGATATTGTAAATTGCTGCTAATAAAAAGAAAAGGTCCTTTCGAATAGGCTCTTTCGAGCCTATTCACCATCCCCCCTGGGGGGATTTGCGTCGGTGTCAATTTTTTACTTTTTGTTCATCTCTTTTCAATCTAGCATATTTCTAATCTGCAGGGTAGTATACTTTGATTTATTATCATTTCCATATTCCACATTTGAGATTTCAAAGTAATCTTAATACTTTACCCACGACTTCCCGATTGACCCAAAAAGGGGAAAGAGATGCGTGGTAGGACTAATTAGAAAACTGGAATTGCGTATGTGTTTTTTTTTCATTAATTGTTTCATCAGCTATTATAAAATTAACCCCTCCTTGATTCCCCGATTGAGATCCACTTGGATCGAAAGAGGTTCCTCGAGAGTTTTCTTTTTAACAAGAACACCCATCTCAAAATTTACTAAAATTGACAAGACTCCGGTGTGTATGCTCTGCACTTGGCTACGGTTCGTCCGATTAGTCAAGCTGCATCAAAAGCACTTGAGTGACTAGAATAATTAGGATTCACTCTCCCAAATTGACAAATCATCAGGTGAAAATCCAACACCTCGATCAAACCATTACGGTGGCAAAATACCCAAAGGAAGCGATAACTCCTGAAAAGTGACCTCGGGGCGCCGATCTCTGTCACACCCTAACGGGTGCGTTATGAACAATAGCCTCAGAGACTCCATTCAGCCCACATATTCCTTGCGGGTAGCCATGACGGTTTAGTTTTGGACATACTCCAAGTACTCTCGGGTATATCTGGAGTCCCCCCCTTTCGCCTAATTTTAATCAACTCATATTTCACATTAACTTAAAACGTACCAAGAGGCAATCGCAAAACATTCACTCCAAGCACATGCAAATACATTGATTATCTTTTGACTCCATTTTAAGGCACTGGCTATTTTCTTTCTATATATATATATATATATATATATTGTGTCTCAGCATTGTGCAATCGTGCGCTCATTTTGTATCTTGTCATCTATGGTTGTTTATGGTTAAATTTCAAACTCCTAAGTAACGCATTCAGTTTAACATCACCATACTAAATAATTTTTCCTTAGTAACTTAATAGGGTCTACCCCCCTTGGCTTCGTTAGGAGTTGAGCCTAAACGGAGGAGTCAAGAACAAGGTGACAGCCTTGACTCGAGACTTGCCCCCAAAAACACACCGAGTGGCTTGAAGATTTCTGCCACGTGACCCAGGTATGTGAAAGGCAACAACATCGGGAACACTAATTGAGGCCTACTGCCACTGATTGCACTTGCATGCATCGGTTTAGAAGCCTCCTAGATCAATCCCTACAATTTAGGAGCCACTAGGAGTGCCAAAACCAACCAAGGTCAGTTCAGTTCAGTTGGTGACTAGTCAAGCTAAGTTAGGAGTCAGTTACATTCAGTTCTAGTCCTCTACATTCAGTTAGCGCTAGGTTTGCATGGCTGCACTCAGGAGGGGCGCATTTCTCACCTACCACAGTCAGTCAGCCTTAGTCAACACTGAATGTAACACTTGAGTTGTGTTTTAGAACTCCGATGAACTCCGGTTATGGTTTAGACAAGGTCAATTAACTATTGAGTCCTCCGACAGTGATTTAGACAAGGTCTTAGTTACCTACAGTCAAGTAGAGTCTAATCAATTCGAATTTCCTCATGTGGATTCGAATTGCATATGGCTATTTAAGCCATTGTACTTCATTGTAATTACTATCTAATTACTCTTTGATTAATGAAAAGCATTCACAGCTGCAAGCCATTTTTGAATTGTTTCATTCTTCAATAACTGAGTAAATTTTGTGATCTATCTTGTGAGTTGTGTTTGTCCACAGATCTATGTGCTCAATTTAATACTTTGGGGTTTGTCCCCAGTTGCCACATTGTTTTGCGTGCCACTTCTCTTTCCCCGCTATCTCTTGCATATTTTCAGCTAGCTGGAAATTTCAAGACCAGTGCTTAAAACTCAATATTTTGACTTCTTTTTTGCCTTGGAAAACAGGCACGAATTTTTTCGAAAAACGTGCAAATTTTCCACTTTTAGGCTTGCTCGTTTTTTTGTGTTTTCATTATTTTTCAATTCCGGTAATTCTTTAAAAAATCAGAAAATTTTCGAAAATTTTCCAAAAATTTATTTTTTCATGTTTTTGTACCTTTTCTCGAAGAACGTGCTAATTTAAGCTCGCTGTTTTTTGCTGATTTCTTGACATTTTTTTGCTATTTTTTAATTCTGGAAATTAGCCTAAAAATCAGAAAAAATCTTTTAATTTTTATTTCTCAAAAAATTTCAAGTCATTTCATTGAAAAACGTGCATTTTGAATCATAAAGGCAAGTTTTTCCTCTCATTTCCAAGGTCTGATTTTTTGTCTTGTTTTACTGTTTTGGGCTTTTATTTATCTCATTAGCCACTGGACATCTTGTTCACTTTCATCTTTCCGACTCATAAGTTAAAATTTGGTTTCCTAACACTCTTACTAGTTGTTGTTTAGAGCTCTTATTTACAGGTGAACGAAAAGCAAAATCAAGCAAAGCTAGATTCAAAAGATTTAAAGTTAAAACGAAAAACCATACCAAGAAGAGGATCTATTCTCAAAAAATCATTCTCCTTTGTACAAGTCATAATAAGGCTTCAAGTTCTCTTGATTAGTTACTTTCTTCATTTTCAAAGGGCTAAATGCCCTCATCTTGTAAAGTATTTAATGAAATAAGGCTAAGTGGGATAAGGCCTCCCATTTTTGTGTTTCTTCCCCATTTGGGGAAGAGTGTTGTCTTGGTTAGCTTAGATCTTTGTCATATTTTTTGAGTAGATTAGATTGATTTTTCCATCTTTTGCATTTAGAAATATTCTGCTAGTTAAGTTCATTTTCTTTTAGAATAGTGATTGCTAGCATAGATTTACTTTCCACTAATTGCTAGCTTAGCTTGTTTTATTTCATTGTTAAGTTGTTTACTTTAACTCTTAAATTTTTTCACCTTTCAAAAGTATTTCAACTGCTTAACAATTAGAAATCTCTTGAATCTCACTTTGTGGATCAAGAGTGCTCTCTATCGGAGAGTTGTTTTTATTTCGGTTTTCTACTTACCCCCATGCTCTCTCGATTAAGGCCTTAAAACCTGAAAGAGATTCTTGGGTAGATTAGTTGTTTTCTTTATTTGCAAGTGGTTTATCATCTTACTATGTCATTGCTTCGTTATTTTACAATTTGTTGAGCTATCATGTGGTTTCAATTGACAAGTTGATTGTCTTATAAAATGAACCGAAGTCTCTTGAACTTGCAGTAACTCAAGTCAAGAGCACTCTCTGTCAGAGAGCATTCCCACTGCATTATCCTTGCATCAAGCATATAGATTAATTAAAGTCTCTTGAACTTCTGTCATAAGACAAAGTCAAGAGCACTCTCTGTCGGAGAGTTGAACTGTGTGCTCATAATAATAAAATCTTTTCAACTCGCATTCCCCCTTAATTAATTTACTTCGTTGACATCCTTCACCTAGTATGCTCTGCCGACTTCATAGTTGGGCTCATACTCAGAACAGTGAACGGACTTGCTAAGATCGCAATAATAACACAACTAAAATTTTACCCCTTAACCAACGCACCGGCGTTGTAGAAAGTTTCAAGTCTATTCTCAGTAAAGGCGTCGGAACTCCCTGTTGTCTAAGCTTCCCAGCTAGCTGGTCAATCCTCCTGGATACCAGCCCGAGATACTGGACCGGCCGACATGTCTTTAACGGAATGACTCTGAACACTTTTTCGGTTGGTCTCTCATACCTTCTTCGTTTCAAAGCCATAATAAGCAAGACCAGTAAAATATTTAAAACATACGAAGAGCACTCGCATAACACTCACTGGATTTATTTCAGGACTTATTGTTATTTCTTTAAGCATTGCAGAGCTTCGACTCCATAAGGCACTGGTCTATTATTTTATGCATGATTATTAAATCTAGATCACTTGTCCTTGGCTTATGAAAATCTTTATCTGTGAATGCATCTTTATTTTGCAAGTGATATACTGTTCATCTGTTAATCGAGTACAGCAACGTGGATTGCTTTTGTCTTGTATTCGAAATCCATAATTATAATCATCTTTCATCATAATAACTCCTAAACAACACCCATCCGCATCATAACATCAAAAACACTTAAACACATTGAGCCATAGAAAACTCTTTGTTATGGACGACCCCCCTTGGCTTCGTTAGGAGTTAGCCTAAACGAAGGAGCTAGGAGTAGGTGACACTACCTAGCTCTGTGCCTGCCCCCAAGGCCACACCTCTACGACTTTCTCAAGTGAAGAGACAGCTTTCGGAAGATTTCTGCTGCTAGTGTGCAATCGGCGGACAACAGACTCTACCCTGTATCGACAGCTCATTGGATCTCTGATGTATCTCGTACACACGAGACCAAATATCTGTTACATAGTGAATGCTCTAAGTCAGTTCATGTCCGATCCGAAGCACATACACTAGGTAGCTACCAAACATGTACTTAGATTTGTGCGAGGTACCATCAGTTATGGGCTTAGGTATATTTCCAACAGTCTAAGTCACTTGGTTCGAGTTCGTGTTCGAATTCGGAGACCTTGAAATTCGACAAAAAATCGGCAATGAAAAATTTGGCAATAAAATTCGACATTAAGTTTGAATGACTCTAATTTTAAAAAAATTTAAAATCTATAAAAAAATTCAGTATTTTTAATTACTTTTAATGAAATATTTAAATATATTATGTAATTGGGAACATAAGTTTTAATTATTTTTATTGCTTTTAGTTACTTCTATATAAATACTTAGAAATTAAGGTCATGTTAAATACTTAAATTTAATTATAACATAAGTTTTAAATATTTTTATTGTTTTAACTTTTTAGTTACTTCTATATCAATACATGAAATTGACGTAATGTATGCAACACGCCATGGAGAAGTAACGCCAATCATTAATAATGCTGCAGGAGAGCCCTGAAGTTGGGACTTGGCCCTCGGGAGACTATTTGGGAGTCTGCTGCAGACTGGTGGCGAATCTGTTCGCTGTAAGCGTCGCCCTCTCAACTCTGCGATTCACGAAACGACAGCGACCTCCAACAATAGAAGCCTCAAGCCTCTCAACTCTGTGACTTAGGAAACAACGACGATTCCACACTTCATTCCTCACTCACGGATCACTGATCGTCATAAAAATCGGTGAGTTCACGGCGCAGATGCAGAGACTAGGGTTTACCGGTGGTCAAGCTAAACGAATTTTTGCCGACGATTTTAATCGAATAGTTCACATCTCTCATAAATTCGCCGATTTTCGATTTTCAAGGCTAAAAATCGTCGATTGCGGTGACTTTGCCAACAGTGGAGTAATGTTAGCTGGATATGCTGACTCAGATTGGGCTGGCAGTGCATTAGGCCGGAAAAGTACTTCAGGTTACCGCTTCAGTATGGGATCGACAATGATCTCTTGGTCCAAGAGGAAACACGGTTTCATAGCACAGAGTACAGCTGAAGCTGGGTATACTGTTGCGAGTGATGCCTGCAAGGAAGCAGTTTGGATTAGGAAACTACTATCTGATTTGTTCGATGGAAAGCTTGACTCAACAATTATTCATTGTGATAATCAAAGTTGCATAAAGTCCAATGTTTCACGATAGATCGAAACACATTGAAATGAAGTATCAGTTCATCAAAGACCTAGTGCAGAGAGGCACTCTGAAGTTGCAATACATCCGTACAAATGAACAGATTGCAGATTACCTGCCCAAGCCTCTAACAACAACAAAGTTTGTGTACTTTCGTGACAAGCTTGGCATGGCACAAAATACCTCTCTCACTTAGAGGGAGCGTTGATTTTTCCTAAGCAACATCGAGAGTCATTCTCTTGGAGAATGGAGGCACCTGGTTAGTTACCAGGAATTGGAACCAATCCAGCACTAGGGGAACTCAGCCTAGAGCTGAGTGGCCATTCTTTGAATGGAGGCACATGCTCAGTTACCAAGAAGTGGAACCAGTCTAGCACTGGGGGAACTCAGCCTAGAGTTGAGTGGCCATTCTTTGAATGGAGGCACCTCGCCAGTTAACAGGAAGTGGAACCAGTCCAGCACTAGGTGAACTCAGCCTAGAGTTGAGTGGCCATTCTTTGAATGGAGGCAACTGGTGAGTTACCAGGAAGTGGAACAAGTCCAGCACTGGGGGAACTCAGCCTAGAGCTGAGTGGGCATTCTTTGAATGGAGGCACTGTTATCATATATATAGTAGCCAGGCTACCATATACTATTTTTCAGATTCCAATACATTTTTCAGCCAGTTCCCCTACATATGAGATGCTGAGATGAGCATCTATGATGGATCATGATTTGATTGATAGACTATAGTACTCTCCCATGCCATGACTGAGTCTCAGGACACTCAGATTTGACGACTGAAGTAGTCATTTTAGCCATTTGCAGAGCATTTATTGATGCCCAGAGTTGCATCAGTGTTTTCTCATTGGACTGATGTTGGTTCAGATGGATTGTTTGCATGTTTAGAATTAGCTTATATATCTTGTGTTATGGTTATCATTGCTCTTATACTCATTCTTGTGACATGCATTAGCATTTAGTGTCATGATCTAATGGTCATATAAATATGTGGACTTGGATGTATTTATATTATGTATTGATGTCCCTACTCAGACCTGGAAGTTCTTGATCTATACTCATTGGTTTTACCCTCCTTAGGGAGAATAGAGGTAGTCATTCCCACCATACTTTGGCTTGCTAGTGTTGGTTTCATTCTTCACTGTCTTCACTCATCCATTACCTTCAAGTTATGTTTTTGACCCAACTTACTATTTGACTTGTGGCATGGAGGACCTTTCCCCACTAGAGCCTCTATGATTGGATAAGCTTCCCTGTTTATTTGTGTCTCGACTCTAAGTTTCCTATGTTGTGTTGGCTAAACCTAAAACAAGTACCGCTGCCATCAATACAATGTATTTGGAAATGAAATGAATATCTTATGAAAAATCCCATTCATGAAATGGCATGGGTTGAGTTTTGATGATGAGGATGATGTCTTCCACTCCTCTAGCAGTTGCAACACTTGGATGGGCCCACATCTATTTTCCAGGCATATTTTATTATTTTCTAGAGCTTTTGGAGGCTCACGATTTCCTCAAGAATGCACAATTTCAAAGTTCACAAATAATATTATTTTTATTGTGCCATGGGGACACCCAAAGGGAGTTAGTTAACACTCCCTGGACCCACCATGTGCTTCATTTATTTTTTGTTGAGTGGGGTCCCCTCTCCTAGGGTGATTTAGTCCACTTTTATATTATATTATTGCATTGATCCATGTAATGTATGTTGAGCTCATCTCAACCGTTGATTAGAATATTTGTATCTTTTAATCTTAGCCACTCATTTGAAAAGCAGTTAAGATTTTGGTTCTCTCATTTCTATTTAAGGGAGAGAGCTTCTCATTTGTAAGGGGTCTTTGGCTCTTGGATCTGAATAATAGAAAAACTTTTCTTGTGGAAATTCTTGGATCTCCTTTGCATCTGGTGTTCTTAGATGGTGATTGGAAAGTCTTTTGCTTCCTAGCATTCGGGAAATTTTTGTGAGATCTTTATCTTTTCAGGAATCTTTGTCTTGTCTACAGGAGGGCAACTTCAGCTTGGGCGTTTTTGCAGGGGGACCTCAACTCGCTTGGATTGACTTCATTTTTTTATCAGGGGGTTTTCATTAGTGTCATTACGATCTATGACTTCTTCTTGCTATTTTTCTGTAGTATCTAGTTTTTTTCTCATGTTACAACAAATCTGATATGGTTGACGTTTGTTGTGCAGGAGAGAGGGCGCATTGACTCCTTGGGGCAAAAAGTTGGACATAGAACTTGCTCAAAACTTCTCAAATTGATCAGGGTAGTAGGAATCATCATCATCAAAGCATCTACAAGGTTTTCCAGGTAAGATCTACAGGTTAGTCCCTTTCTTCCAAATCTCAATCCATTGACATATGCTTTTCTTCATTTTTATACTGAAAAACCCCATAATAATAAAAAACAAAAAAATACTAAACAAAGGACCGCTTGATCTCGAGCCAAACCACTACTGGGTTTTGTAGATCGGGTCATCCCCTAACCATATCACCCTCAATACTGATCTAAAAGTGGCTGGTTTTCCCTAGATCTTAGAAAATGACCTCCCAAACCCTAGCGCTATCCACCATTTTTCTGACTTTTTCTGTAATCTGATTTTTCTGGCAAAATACCTTCATGGGTTTGTAGATCAGGTCATCCTCTCACCAAATCACCTTCAACGCTGAGCTAGAAGTTGACAGGTTTCCCTAGATCTGAGAAACTGACCTTCCAAACCCTAGCGCTAGCCATCCTACTGCTGGTTTTTCCCGTGATCCGACTTTTCCGGCCAAATACCTTTTTGGGTTTGTAGATCGGGCTATTTCCCACGTGGGTTTCCTCCAACGTTGGGCAGATAGTGACTCCATTGCCCTGGATCTGACAGGCACTGATCTCCAACCCTAGCGTTGCCCCCTCTTTGGCCTCTTTTTCTGGAGATCTGACATTTCCCTGGTGACTCGGGTACTTTGACATTGTCATATCTCTCATCGAGTCTGTCCTTGGGTACTAGATAGCCCCAATCATGTCCTTGCCCTCCCTGCATTGGTTACGTTTCCCAAGGCAACGGATATCTTTACTTATTGCTAGTACCTCAACCCCAGATCTAGTATTCACCTCATAGGTCACCTGTGTCCCAACTTGGATCAAACCTCATACTTCCTAAAGCCCTATCCAAAGCCTTGGTTCACCTAGTGACATCAACCATAGATCTAGGGTTTCCATTACCTTAATTACCTTACACCTTACGTACCTCAAGTCCATTTGATCTGATATGGTGTCTAGGTTTGATCTCTCCAGTTAGGAGTAGATCTAGGCCTCCCCCTTTGTTGTCTTGGGCTAAAACACATAAAGTGAAGGCTGCCTCGATTGGCGTGGCAACCATCCATTTGGGAGTCAAGGCAGTCTTGGTTCCACCTCCTTAGTTACTTGTCCCTCTACCGTCCATTCTGGATCCATCTCACATAGGCAACTACAAGGTTGGTGACAACAGGCACCTAGTGACAAGTTTTGGTCAAATTGTACTAGGGTTTGAAATTGTTCAAGCCTGCTAGGGTTTGACAAATTCTGAAGAGCATTCATCTCAAAATTATGAGATTCTTTTGCAAAACTCAGCCATCTCATTTAAAGGATGAATTACTAATGCTTTTGGGGTTTTTGTACTTTAAAGGTTTCCCCGTGAAAAACTTCTTGTGTTCTTTGTGTTGATGCTTGATTATCTATTGCACTTGTCTTATTGTTATCTATCTTACAGTCTGCAAAATTAAAAGAATATACGCAAAAGCTAAAATTCAACATTATAAGGGGTAATGCATGTAATAGAGTACGTAGAGAAGTAATAAAAGAACCTTGTTCTGGATTCTTGCATTTTTTCTGTAAACATATTCTTATTGTTTGATAGCTTTGGTTTGTCGACATATTCTAAATTGCTTCTGCCATAACAAAACTCGATTCATTCAGTCGAACCTGTTGTCACACATCGAACACATGAGCGACACGGATCAAGATGAGGTCATTTATTTATATTTGAGTGTCTCACATATCTATATATATATGTGTGTGTGTGTCATTTCCCCGCCGTATAGTATCCAACATTTTTGAAAAATTGTCATATCTGTTCCCCCTTAGTATCTGGATTTCGTATCCATTCCCATATGCATTTCAATGCAACTTAGCATAACAACTATCAAAGTGGGTCAAACCCTAGATCCATGAGGAAAGAGGATAGCCCCATCAAATCATCCATACATAGCAGTCAAACCTCAATATACATGCAATTACTCGAGGCTAAGTGGAGCAATCCATAAAATCAAGGGTCAACTAAGTCAAAGAAGCTATCTAGATGCTCAAACTAGCCACATACACTAGAACGCACCACAGCCAAGAGGAAGACCTCACGAATACACCTCAATATAGCAATTGGTAAGCTTAATCAACATAGAAACATGTGCCAAGTGTAGAGCACTCTATCACAATGACAAGGCAAGATGCCAAATATGTGGTCCAAACACTAGAAGTGGCCACATGACCTGACCTAGGGCATTCCTCCAACTAAGTCAAGTACCATCATGTGTGCCAAGGTAGAATGACATAGAATAATGTGTCACATAATCAACCATGCCTCCAAAAATGTGAAAGGATGCCAAGCAAGGGGAGCGCTCTACTCCATCACATGAGTAACTCATTAAATAATACCACACCAATACCAAACTATTAATGCCACCAAGCGAATAATGTGTTATGAATAATGTATCACCATAAGCACAAAGAGACTAGACAACCACGGCAATGAGTGTATGTATGAAGTGCTCAACTGAAATAACTATTGCCAACATTTTTGTACTATAGTTGGGTTACCTGAGGAGCCGCCGATTGACAAACATGTCCAATGTTTGATTCCAATGTATCAGTTGATCCGTCTTTATGTCTAGCAAATATTGGCTAGCAAGTTTTTCATTTGAATAATTTTAACCATGGGCCCGCGGGTTTTGTAATAAAATGTGCTAGTAGGGTGTTTTGAGTGGTTCGGTCTCCTAAGACATAGAATCTCAACTAAGGTATTCCAGGGGGTTTTTTGCCCTTGACAATTATGCTTTGCCTATAGCCGAGTATAATTGACGAGGTTTTCTCCCGCTTCCTCCAAAGCTGGAATGCCATATTTTGAATTCTGGGCCTTGGGGGGTTATTAGAGCCCAACTAAGTATATATAAACCTACTAGGCATTATTAGAGTAGAGCATGGTCATGTCTTGGGTCAATAGGACCTTTAAAAATTTTCCGAAATTTTTTTTTCCGAACGGGTTAAAAAATTATTTTTTAATTATTTCCCTAAGTTTTTTTATTAATTTTTCCATAAATTAATGGAAAAAATCTCGTTTGTAATAAGTTAGTCATCCGGACTCCGAATTCAGTGATTGAAGGCTCTAACCTTAAGCCAAAAATCATTCTTGATCGGCCAGCCAGTCAGATCCAACTTTCAAATCATCAATCGGACACATAATGCTCATTTTCTCAAAAAAGTCATTTTTGGGAAAAAAATGATTATTTATTAAAAAATGATTATTTTGGAGAAAATTAAAACTCTCCAAATCAATCCAAATTCAGTGAAATAAAAGGCTAAATGACATCTCAATGGGCATTTATGATGATTGGAGTCATCATAACTCAACTTCAATCAGCATTCAGTGAGCAATAAAGATATATTCAGTTAACGGATTTGTCATCTCCAGCTAAACTCCTGAATTGGATGAAATGGAGAGCACTCATTGGTTTGATGATTTGATCGAGGCAAGAACTGATGATAACATTATGATCTGATAGCAGTAGGCTCCTCCAGACCTAGCGGTGGCTCCTCCATACCTAAGATGTGGCTTTACCTACCAGCTCACGCCCCTCTTCATGCTCACGCCCTCTCTCTCCAGCAGATGCGCCCTCACACGTGTGGGATGAATCTGGGCTTGGTTTTCACTGTTTAGGGTTGGAATGGGGGCGCCTTGCCTAGGTGGAGGCCTCCCCTCATTTCTAGCTCATCTTCTTCAGGTCTGGTCTTTCAGTGGTGGTCGGTCCAGTTAGGTCTGGTTTTCCGGTTTTAGGGTTTTGGGTTCTTCTTTCATTGTATAAATAGAGGCTTCTTTAGCTCTATTCGGATGGATTTTTGTGTAGAGAAACTCTGTCCAAACTTTGTAAATGCTTGTTGCTTTATGCAACTGTGGAATAAATTTTAAGGCTTTGGAGGCTCATATGGTTTGTTAAATGTGGATGAATGCTTAGCGAATGAGGTGATAATGTTTCAATTCTCTCCTTTCATGCTTAATGTTGGTTAATGATTCATGCTTTAGAAGGCTTCTGTAAGCACGTAAGATCAATTATTTGAAGTTTCAATTTAATTGTTTATGGTTTCACTCTTAGAAATTGAAAGTAGCATTGGTTATTCAGTTATATGATATGCTCTTTTACATTTCAATTGGTAAAACATACATGATCTAATCCATCTTTTGGCAAGTGTTTGAGTTGAATTTGTGCAGATCACTTCATCCAATCAAGCAGGAGTTCGAGCTCAGGTGCATCCTCTCCTCTTGAAGTCAAGATAACTTCCGGAATTTTCAAGCTTCAAAGAATCCAAGCATCATCAAGAAAAGCCACAGGTTTGACTGTTTTTCTTCATTTTTATTCATCTTTCAAAGTTTAAGAAATTTTTACATTCTTGGGTTAGGGCAAGGTTTGGGCTAAAGTGAACATTCTTTCGCTGCCCACTTTTGCCCTCTTTCTTCACTTTTTGCAGCCCTCTTTTGGCCCTAATTTTCAGCCTCATTTATCCTTTTTTGCAGCCACTTTTTGGGCCCTAGTTTCAGCCATCTTCATCACTTTTTGCAGCCCCTCTTTCACCTTTGTTTTCAGCCTTCTTTGACCTTCTTTCGTCCTCTTTTCACCCCTTTTTACTTCTTTTTTCATAGCCTTTTACTCCTCTTTTTCTTCTTCCGATTTTGGTAAGGGTTGAGTAGTTTTTGTTACTAAGTTTGTAGATCTAGTTTCAATTTATGATTTATGAACTAACACCATAACGAGTTTGTGTTCAAAGCTCTTAGTTTCAGGCAGGTGAAGGAGAGCCCAAAGGCTAAAAGCTAGCAAAGAAGCAAGCAAGAGCAAAAAGACCAAAACATCTCCCTCCTCTTTTTTCCCTTTCTCACCATCTGCTCATTCAAGAAGAAGCTGAGCATAACAAAGCATTGTAAAATTAATAAAAAGGCTAGTGGGAGATAGCCTCCCATCTTTTCTACTTCCCCTATTTTGGGGAAGTGTGTCTTGTGTTCCTTTTCATCTTTCTTAGTGTAGTTTTAACTTAAAGCACTTAGCTTAGTTCTCTTGATTAGACTTAGTTTTCATTTACACTAATTGCTAGTTGTTCATTTAGTATAATTGCTAATTGCTAGATTAGACTTTATTAATTGCATTGTGGTATCTTTCTCTTTAATTGTCAATCTTAAAAAGAACCAAAATCTCTTGAATCTCACCATAAGGTGGATCAAGAGTGCTCTCTGTCGAAGAGCTTGTTTAACTGTCTTTCTTTTATTTTCATGCATTCTATTGTTCATAGTTTAACTAATCAATTCTTAAGTAAAACTCTTAAACTTGCAGTAATACAAGTCAAGAGCACTCTCTATCGAAGAGCATTATTAGATCTGCACATCCTTGCATTAGGCATTTAGATTAGATAAGTCTCTTGAACCTCTGTCATAAGACAAGGTCAAGAGCGCTCTCTGTCGGAGAGTTTTAATTAACCAATTTAATAAAACTTGCAATACACACCGCTTTAATTAATTAACTCCCTCCCCTCCTTGCCGGAGTATGCTTTGACCGATCTCAGATCGGAGTACCCAAAAACGGCACTAGATCTTTAAACCTGCAAGAGTAATTTAATAAAACTTAACACCCCGTAACCAACGCACCGACGTTGTAGGGAATTTTCCAAAGTACTTCCTAGTAGAGGCGCCAGAATCCTGCTGTCTAAGTTTCTCAGCTAGCTGGTCAATCTTCGCGATACCATCCTGGGATACTGGGCGGGCCCGACATGTCTTCAACGGAGGGAACTTAGAATATTCTCCCGGCTTTTGACAAACCTTCGTTGACACCTAAATCAAGAGCACATAAAATCCTTAAAACCTACCAAGAGCATTCGCACAATCTAATACTCACTAGTTAGATTCCTGGACTTATTATTTTATTTTGCGCATTTCAGTATCATTGACTCCATAAGGCACTGGTCCTTGGTTAAATATGCATAATTATCTTATATTGATCAATTGTCTGTGGTTCATTATAATTGCTATCACTGAATGCTTAATTAAAGTCTGGAATTTTTACTTATCTTTTTAATCTCTTGTTTGCAACGTGGATTGCTTTTGATTATGTGTCATATTCATAATAAGAAAAACATCTTCAAATCATAATAACTCCTAAACAACACCCACCCGCATCCGCAACCTTTAAAAACACTTTAACAACTTAAGAGCCATAGAAACTCTTTTGTAAGGACTACCCTCCTTGGCTTCATTAGGAGTTAGCCTAAACGGTGGAGCTAGAAGTAGGTGACAGTACCTAGCTCTGTGCTTGCCCCCAAGGTCACACCTCTCCCACTTTCCTAAGTGAGGAGACAACTTTCATTAGATTTCTGCTGCTGGTGTGCAATCGATGGACAACAATAACCATGATGAATAAGTTATCCATGAAGAAAAGAGGTCTCATCTAACCAAGATATATCACTAATAAGTCATTAAAGTAATCGCCTGATGGTGATGTGCTCTTGAGGGCAACAAGCAAATAAGAGTGCAAATGACAACTCTCTTCCAAACTGTAACAACCCGGTTTTGACCCCATGGTATTGAATTGCATATAATGTAAATAGCATTAATAAATCGTGGTGTGGAGCTCAAGGCAAAGGCCCCACCATTGATTTAGTATTTTATGTTTCGGCAATTAAAATCGATGCCAGCGGTTTATGTGCTAGCCAGACACAATATGTTTTGAAACATCATGTACCTATGCAATTAATAAAAATACCACAACTAGCTATGCGCCGCAACGTTAAAGAGATGGGGGCATGATTTCACAAGGAATAGGGAGGGGGAAACATTCAAACCCTTGAGCCAATGGGGACAAGCCAAAAATGTCAAAGGGAAAACCCATAAAGTTGTCATTTACCCTTTTTGTCTTTTGTGCCCAGTCATCTAAAAGTTGGTTGAGAAAGTTATTTCCTTGGGATAGAAAAGAGATGGAGGTCAAATTCGAATTGGGAAGACCACCCATTTTGGAAAAACGTGTATTTGACTTCTTGGGCAAGTAAATGCTTGGAAATGCATGCCCAAGCCATTATTCACCCATGTCTTTCATTCCTCACCATTCTCATTCACGTTCCCAAGCCATTATTCACCCATGTCTTTCATTCCTCACCATTCTCATTCACGTTTGGGGCTCTCTCACGCAGCTGAAGCTTGTTGAGCTTTCTCCCTCACGATTTTCTTGTTGTTTTCTTCATTTTCTCCATGCCCAAAATTCATTTTCTGTGTTGCTGGGCGAATGGGAAGAAAGGGGACCATGATTTTGGGGTTTGGAAGGGGTCATTTTTGCTCCTGTGAGCAAGTTGGGAGCTTCCCTCACGTTTTTCTTTTGTTTCCTTACGTTCTCCAAGTTGGGAAATACGTTTTTTTATTGTTGTGCAAATGGCCAAAAGAGATTCACGGTCTGTGGGATTAGGGAGGTCGTTTTTGCTCCCGTAATGCCATAGACGTTTTTTTTTTAATTTAGATCCACGAATTGGGGGTTTGATGAGGTTGTTTTTACCTTTGTGAAGCACAAGGACGTTCCCTGAAATGATTTGCTCTCCTGGGTTGTTTTTCCCCACCTACCATTTCTGTTTGTGGTTGCCAAACATTTTTCTTTCATGCCCAACAATGGTATTTTGTTGTGAAGTGCATCATTGTGTTGACTTGGCTGAGTAAGTCCAAGAAATCCATCTGTTACAAGGTTGGCTATGTTGGGATGTGATTGCCTTGTGTTGGCTTGGCTGAGTAAGTCCAAGGAACCCATGTGTTGTTGATTTGTTTCCTCAGCAGCCTATGAAACCCAATTTCTTATTGGCTTGGATGGACAGTCTGTGAAACCCAACGGTGTGTTGGCTTCACTGTGGATGTATGGTTTTGGCTATGTGTGAGCCTGTTGTTCCCTAATGCCTTGTGGAATCATGCCCAGGTTGGGGGTGGCAGTGACGCTGAGAGATTGATGAGCACACTAGCCTATGGTTGGGTGGAACGTTGCAATGACATAGCTAGTTGCGGGAAGGCTTCTTCTCAAGATAAGTATTCTTGTGTGTTTAATCTCTGGAATGAATTTGTTTAATGAATTATGAACGTGATGAATGCTTGAATAAAATGAATGATTTGCTTTCGCTGTATATTTCATGTATTATGCATCTGTGTATGTATTTTTATGTTCAATGCATTTTATGTTTATGTTCATGGAGCTAGATTGCCCGGATTTGATAGCAGCTTACTCATGTTTTCTCTCTGGTAGAGGGGTGGGGACGTGACACAAACACCTTAGTACCCACCGATGGAAATGGTCGACAATGTCATAAGGTAAGTGTCGAGAAAAGTGTGTGCACCAATAACAAGGCCCCCATGTCTATCAAATGTCACATCAGTATCATCCTGCAAGCCTCTAACATGTGTGATGAAAATTAGAAGTACAACTGGGTTGTGATGAAAATCACAATTGTCGAGATAAAAAGTCACATGTAAGGCCTCGTATAATATGAGGGGCCTCAATTTACTTAGAATGCAAATGGATAGATGAACAACACAGTATATATTCAAATAATAAATGCAAGAAGATTGGAAACTTAGTTAAAAAAATAAGAAGGATTCGAATTGGACAACAACATTATTTCTACCAGCAAGCAACTATTGATCATATACATGCCAAAAGGTCAACTACTGCAGATATATCCTTGTGAGAATGAAAGTAAGTCGTATAATAGCAATCAGAGAATGCACGTCATATTAAAATAGTGGATGGTAGAATAGATTATGAACTAGAGATGAAAACATGCATGAAAGTAGTACATACCTGTGGGAAGCAGGCAATCTCCTCAACAGAGCGTTTCATTACATTAATGAGATAATTATACTTGGGCCTCAGGGAAGTTTCAATGCTCAGCCCAAACATAGGGGGAAATAGTACAGCCATGCGTGCTACCTGTCTTTTTGACAGTCCCACGGTATAAAAGAATTCAAATTTGGGACGTAAATTTTTTTCAATGTCACAGCAAAGAATTTGAGCGTTTCGAGACAGCACCATTTCCATGTCTTGATCTTGGTCTAGCCCAGCTGATTGAAGAAACTCTACCACAGGCTTTAGCTTTTCCTCATAGTTGAGACAAATAACCTGCTAAAAATTTGAGAAAGTGCACAAATAAATACTTCAGATTTAATTATATCTACTCATAAACAGTCTTAATCTCATGTTTTGCTCTCCATATTTCTTCCTAGTAAACAACTCATATTTAACTTGGATCAGTCCACAGCATAATGCATTCTTTGAACTTTTGCTCCATCACAAGCAGAATACTCCAATAAAATTAGAGTTACTAGTCCCTTACTCATAAACAGTCTTAATCTCATGTTTTGTTATCCATAATTCTTCCTAGTAAACAACTCATATTTAACTTGGATTGGTCAACAGCATAATGCATTCATTAAACTTTTACTCCATCACAAGCAGAATACTTCAATAAAATTAGTGTTGGTAGTCTCTTTGAAAATATTCAATCTCTGCCAACATATTCTATAAGTTTGCGATCATTTTTTTGATTCTAATATAAAGGAAACACATTCAACTTTAGACTAGACAATTTTTGAAATGGTTCATTATACTGTACCTAGATAAATAATGAGTTCTATTATATGTTATCTTATGATTGGAGGAGAGTAAAAGATGGTCAACAATACTGAAGATCACACCCCAAGCTGGTGGTGGGTGTTGCAATGGTGATGCACTAGTGTTGTAGAGTGATAGTGATGGTGAGTCTGTTATACCCTATCAAAATGGATGGGTCATTTCGCATCTCCATGAGTTTTCCTCTTGTTACCACTCATATTGTATGAGGATTGTCCCAGTTTGAAGACCCTACCCAAGTAGGTTGCAAGGAAGTATGTTTTCTAGAGGAATGCTCCACACTTTTTGGCATGCATATCTAGAGTGCATACCTTGGGATCCTTGATGGGGAAGTGCATCTCTTGAGGGTTGTGTCCCTTGTGCACATATTCTTAGAATGCCCTCCTTGTAAAAATTTTGTGCTAATCCCCAACCCGGTTTCAAGTCTCACCGTTCATTGTTTAATGCCCAACCCATATCAACATGTGACTGCTGCAAATGAATTAAATCTCATAAACAAAACAGAACTGGAAACTCATGGAGAATTTTACCAAATACTGAGCAGAATAAATGCACACACATAAAAATCAGACTCAGATTTTTGGGTAAATGCCCCAGGGAAAAACCCCCAAGGGGGAAAACCTGTGGGACAGTGATTTTATTTTCTTCTTCAAAATCTGCAGTAGTATATTTACACAGTAAGTACAACTTATCTCAAACATTGAAAACCAAAAGGCTTCCTCGAAAACAGTGCTGAAACTGCCTTGTTTTCTGTGCACACTAAGGCTCAAAATTCATGCCGTTCTCAGCACAGTACGGACCAGTGTTATCAGAACTGGTCCGGTTCAGGCAAAACCAGCTGGTTCGACCAGTTTACGAGTTTTGCCGGTCCAGTCTGGGGCCAAAACCACTTGAGAAAGAATTTGATCTCAAACCGCCAGTGAACCAGCCGGTTCCATACAGAACCGGCCCAAAACCGCCAAACCGACCAGTTTTGACCGGTTCCGTACATAACCGGTCTGGTACATACAGTGTCATACAGCAGTGTCTGGGGACCCACGGAACTCAATTTTTTTATTTAAAAACATAAGAATACCTAATCTAAAGCATCTAATCTAACCCTAAGCCCCTTGTGATGCCTCTTTGTTGATGTATTTTGGTTAAGAACTTCAGTCATTTATTGCACTTTGTGCTATTTTGGTTATTTGCACCTATACTTGCCATATATGTGAGAAACTTTGCATATTTGTGTATTAATGGTTTGGATTCATATATATGCATATGAATATATATGTTTTTTTACAATATATGAATATTTTAAGTATTTTTTAGTCTACCAGTTTTTATCTGATTCCAGTCCATTTCACATTTTGGGCTCTGCCGGTTCGAGGACCGGTCCGGTTCTTATAACATTGGGACAGACTGCCTCTTACAGTCTGAAACCTCCTCGAATTTTGTGTTGTTACAGTCTTCTTTCTTGGTTTTTGTGCCTGCTGTTACAGCAATAAATTCCTTTAATTTCGTGCCCTTCATGCCCTCGAAATTTGTGCCCTCAACTACAAAAAAAAGTTGCTTCATTTAATGATTGTACGGCCTGCATTTATTGTTGATTCTCTCTCCTCAAAAATCGTGTAGTTGTTCCCTCCTCGAACTGTGTGCAGCTTCTCAATTTACATGCTGCTGGTATACTGTTGTAAGTGCCTCGATTTTTGTGCCAGTCTTTCAGAAAATTGTGCCACTATTGCTGCTTGAACTGCCTTGGAATTCGTGCCAAGCTCTTTCTCTCTCTCTGCTCTCTCTTTTCTCAAGAGATCAAGTTCTCTCCAAATCTCACGGAATGAATGAATGTGCCTCTTCTTTGCCTCAACCTTTTTGTTTTCTCAACGAGGGTAGCTGAATGGTCACAAGATCCAAGGGCCCACATTGAAACTTGTGATGGAAAATCAATGGACAAGATAAATTCACTTTTCTCTCCACTAATGTTTAATTTCACTCAAGTCTCATTAAATATTTTGAAAAGTCACTTTATAACTCTAAAGTGAGATTAATTCCACATCTCATGAAATTAATGCTAAGGGTCATGTCACTTTTCCCCTTTTAGTGACTTACGAACAAAGTCACTAGGGGAACACCTCCAAGGTACAAAAATCAACACTCCCTCTTACCAACGAAGGTGTTCTTCACCACTCCCAACTTATCTCTGAAGAAGACAAACTTTCCCCTCCCCAAAGATTTCGTATGGAGATATAGAACCTGCTCATCTATGGAAATGTATTGTAACTCAATAGCTCCTCTCTGGACATAGTCTCAGATAAGTGGTATCTAATCTCAATGTGCTTCTACTTGTCATAAAAAACTGGATTCTAAGAGAGTTTGATGCAACTCTAATTGTTAGAGTAAATTACAATAGGCCTCAGCTCCTGACCAGTCACCAAACAATCCCACCAATAAATTGCAAAGCCAGAAGGCTATTGAAATATTGTAACTTCAAATAATATTCTAAATGTATTTTAATGATGTAACCTATGGGAGATGTTTTATTCATCTGCCGGGATGTTACTATTGTATTTGGTCATCATAAAGTCGCGAGGTAAAACTTCCGTTGTAAGTCGGGTCAATAGAACCCTCCTGAATATAATATAATATTGTTTTGTGACTTCCTAGGTGAAGTCAGCCCAGTAAGTTTGTTGGGGCTGACTTGTTAGGGAAAAAGTCAAGTGTAAGAAAGAGTATAAATAGAGGAGGTGTGTTCCTCATTTGAACACACACACTCACTTGTGTATATCGGATAGAAGAGAGAGAGAGAGAGAGACATATCTGCAAGGAGGAAGAGCACTTGTTTGGGGTTTCATCTTTGTACTTTTGATACATCTACATAGAAGAAGTTTTGTTGGGTTTTCTTCCCCTTGAGGGTTTCCCAGGATAAATTTGTGTCTATCTTGTGATTGTGTTTCTTTCAGTGATCCTGCATATGCTATTGTTGTGAAATTGAATTGAATACTAATGATATCTAGCTAAGCATATGGAATCTTAACATGGTATCAAAGCTAGCCTGAATAGAACAATTTTCACAAGGTAAAACTCTTTCTCCTCTCCCTCCGACAAGAAATTAGGGTTTTTGTCAAAGTTGGAATTTTGAAGATTTGATTGCATAGAATGTTGTGCCTCCCTAGAGCGCATCTATTGAGCCTTGGATCGAAATTTTTGAGTGGGTAGATCTCTGGGAAAGTCAAACCCTAGTTTGACTTTGGACCAGAAAACTGCAGATCATAATCTCGCAAGTCAATTTTGAAAGGTGAAGACTTGGAATCCCCAGAAATCAAGTGTACCAATCAACTCGCCTCAGTCAAGCGCATCTCTTGGTAAGGTCAGTTTTATATTTTGAGAAATTTCATTTTTTAGCAATATTCCCCCAAGTTTTTGAGACGTGGGAGCACGAGAGCGGGGAAACACACATTGGGGACGTGTGGAGACCACCCCCAAATTTTAGTGAAATTTGGAGGGGGCGAGGGGTGAGGGGACGTCCAAGTCTTAATAAAAATTACTATTATAAATTATTAAATCCCAACAATAACAATTCAATGATTCATCCCATGTAAACTACTAAAAGTAAATACTAAGTTTATCATTGTGCAATGTAAATCAAAATATCACAAATTAATAATACAAACACATTATACAATTCATCATGATAATTTTCAAATTTGTCATTTGAGTCTTGATATTCATATTTCTAATTTTAGACATTGTAATTGAAAAATTGAATCAATGGTATTGCATGCTAAAATAGTGAAATAGTAAATTACTATAGACTAAGCCTGAAATAGAGACTTAACAACAATTAAAATTAAAATTTTGTTTATTTAAACTGAAATTGAGAAAATCGTGGGGGGCGTCTAGGAGCCCCCCAGTTTCAGGAGGGGGCGTGTGGGAGCCCCCCTTCATCGGAGCGCGCTACAGAACAGGGGGGGCGCGCCCCCTTTTGTGTTTTCGAGAGTTTCCTGATTTTGAGGACGCTGGGAAACGTTTCGCTAGGAACCCCCCAGTCCCCAGGGTGTAGGGAGCGAGGGGGGCGTGCCCCTGACCCTGGGGGCAAGTCCCCGTGTAACACTGTTTTTTACTGACCTCTTGGATAAGATGGACCCAAGCACTAAGCTTCAGGACAAGCTAGAAGGCACAGAAAACTTCTGAGCATGGAAATATAGGATTGGTCTCATTCTTAGAGAGAATGATCTTGATAAATACATCAAAGAAGAAGTTGCAGAACCAGAAGAAGATGAAGCTAAGGAGAAGCACAAGAAGGAACTAATTAGGGCTATGAGGAGCATTGTTGATTCTATCAAAGAACACTTGATTCCTCAAGTGTCATCCAAAGAGACTCCTAAGGAAATGTATGATGCCCTATCCACAATGTATGAAGTAAGGAACATCAACAAAAAGATGAATTTGAGAGCTCAATTGAAAAGTACCAAGATGAGCAAAGGAGAATCCATTCAAGAATACTTCACAAGGGTCTCCCAGTTCAAGGAGCAACTAGAAGCCATTGGAGACTCCCTTGATAAAGATGAACTAGTAATGACTACTCTCAATGGACTCACCAGACCTTGGGATTCTTTCATCCAGACTATGTGTGCTAGAAAGGAAAGCATGAAGTTTGACATTATATGGGAAGACTACATCCAAGAGGAGGCTAGAGTAGCCAATAGAGAAGCTCTACTTAAAGAAGATGATCAAGCCCTAGCCACCCATACTAAAAGATAAAGAAGTCAATCTAACTTCAAAAAGGAAAGCAATAAGGAATCCCAACCTCCCAAGAAGTTCCAAAGGACAAGAGGAAACAATCAAAGGAAAGACTACTCCAGCTTTCAATATTTCAGTTGTCACAAGATAGGACACCTTGCCAGAAACTGTTCCTTGAAGAAAGAAGAATACAAGAAGAACAACAAAAGACGTCATGGACACCTAGCTGAAGATGAAGAAGAAGACGAAGGACCTCAAAGAAAACTAGAAAAAGAAGAAGATGCAGAAGAGTATGTATTATTCTCCGCACTCTCTGGGTCTGTCATACCTGGAGAAGACACATGGCTTATTGATAGTGGTGCTTCAAAGCACATGACAGGACAGAAGAAAACTTTGTCAAAACTTGAAGAGAAGAACTCTCTTCAGAAAGTATCTTTAGGAGATGACTATCAATATCCTATCAAAGGTATTGGTGAAGCAAGCTATAAGCTTGATTCTGGAACTCCCATGAGGATGAAGGAAGTCTTATATGTACCAAGTTTGAAGAAGAACTTACTTTCTATCTCAGCATTAGATAAGAAAGGATATAGGGTTGCATTTATAGATGGACAAGTACTTATGTGGGTCAAAGGAAAATCAATTGAAGATGCAGTTGTCGTTGGTGAAGAAAAAGGAGGATTATATAAACTCAAAGGATATTTGGAAACAACCCTTGTTCATGAGATCACTAGCCCAAGTGAACTCTGGCATAGGAGGCTTGCTCACATCAACTACAAAGCACTACCCCATGTGAGTAAAGTAGTAACAGGTTTACCAGATTTAAAGATCAATCATGAAGGCACCTGCAAAGAATGTACAAGAGGAAAGAATATCAAGAATCCATTTCCGAAGAGTGAAACAAAGACTAAAGGTACGTTGGAACTAATTCATTCAGATGTATGTGGTCCAATGCTCTTTGTTGTCGCCTAAAACACACTTGGACGCGGGTAAGTCTCCCAACAGTTGTGTGTGTTCCTGAGGGCAACTTATGAGTTGAGAACCCACTGTCACCTCGGTTCTAAACTCCTCCGTTTAGACCACAACTCCTAAAGGCCAAGGGGGGTAGTCCCTACTTACTTAGTTCTTTCTTGAAGAATATTTTCTGGGAATTGTAAATTACAAAAATGGCAATCAACGTGCAATGATGCAAATATTTCAATGTCAAGCAAACCCTTTAACAATCAACCAGTAATGTATGCAAGAGAGAAACAATCAAAAAATCAAAATGACCAGTGTCATCTCTACTCGGGCTATGGAGTCACAATAATCAACTTCAAATAATTTTCCCAAACCATCCATTCATTTACGTTAACAAATATACAAGAACATGATGACTTCAAGTAAATGAACAAGTTAAAATAAAGTGTTTGCAAAGTAGAGAAATGTAAATGATTGTAACAAAGTTATGCAAGTGGTCCTGTAAAATTTATGTCTCTATTTGACTTAGGGAATTAAGGTGTTTGTTGCAAAGAAATGAACTATTCTGGATGTCTACCCCAAGAGACTATCTCCTTTGATTAGATAGAGAATGTTGGGCGCTCAACATGAGAACACAAGGTTCCCACCTAGCTCCACGGGTCAAACTCCAAACTTGTTGGGTGTTCAACTGGAAGACACAAAGTGCCACAAAGCCCCCTACGGCCTCTACCCCCCTAGCTCCACAGGTCAAGCCTCTTTTTCTCCTTTCTAATAAAGATACTTATCTGGGTACCTATTAAACTAGCCAACACAAAACTTTGCCCTTTCTTGTCACCCTAGACGGTCGAACCGGTGCGGGGAGAGGATACGAGGCAAAAACGGGGCTTGTGGTAAATTTTATCCTTAAAGCAAAAATTAAACAAAACAAGCCAAACGCGATATCACAACGGAGGAAGAGCCTACTCAATTGTGAGGTGCAAGCAAAATGAAATAAGCAAAATAAAAATGCTAGCCAACGTGATTTCACATGGATGGGCAGAGCCACTTCACTTGTGAGGTGCAGGCAAAACGAAATAAACAAATACTTGAAATAAAAATGCTAGCCAACGCAATTTCACATGGATGGATCAACAATGCTCCCTGTCGAAGAGTTAATTGCTTAGCTTATTTCTTTTTTTGTTTAGTTTAACAGTTTTTTTTTCTTGTTTCCATAAATCTCTTGAATCTCGCCATAAGGCGGATGAAGAGTGCTCTCTGTCGGAGGGTTGTTACAATGGCTCGTGTTCACAATTAATAAAATCAGAATAAACAAATTTTACTACACTGTGTGTGCTCTACCCGATTGGGATACCCAGAAGAAGTTGTAGACTTTTTAATCTTCACATTCTAATCCAAGTCACATTAATAAAACTAACAACCCTCGAATATTACGGAAATCCAGCGTAATGAATTTGAGAAATAGTGGGGAAATTCTTTTGGGAAAGCGGGAACTACTAGAAAGCGACCATAGGGTCCCGTTAGGCTACATCCTTGTTGGTGTAGTGTTGAACAACCCCCCACGACTCCATCTAGCCCACATTTTACCGTGCGGAGCCACTCTTCGAAGAATCCGGACATATCTCCAATACCGAAAGGTATATCTCGAAGATCCCCTTCCCGTTTAATAAATCAACTTCACCCTTTAAAAATTACAGTAAAATTTACCAAGTACACTTGCAAAACATTCTCAAGCACTCCATCTAGCACCAGTCCTTTCAATTTGCTTATTATCTATCTGAACCTTTGTTTTTATCTATTTTTCATATCACAAATGCTTTACTTTTAATTTGCAACTGTCAAATGGTTGTGTATCTCTAATTTTACTTGCAAGTATTTGCTTGGTCATTTTATTGTAAAGTTTCTTTCCAAAAAACTCCTAAAAAACACCCATCTGCATCATACACCTAAATATCTTTAAAACACTTGAGCCTTAGAAACTCTTTGTAGGGACTACCCCCCTTGGCTTCGTTAGGAGTTTGCCAAAACGGAGGAGTCGGGATCAAGTAACAACACCTGACTCTTTGCTTGCCCCCAAGGCCACATCTTTCCCTCCTCAGGAAACAGCTATTCGAAAGATTTATGTTGACGATGTTCACATTAGCAGGCAACATTTTTGGCATCGTTGCCGGGGACAAATCTTTTGTTCTTGGACAACCTTTTACCTTAGTTTTTACCTTGTCTTTTGATAGATCTAATTTAAACAATTATGATTTTAGACTTGAATCCATCTAGCGACTCCACTGTCATTAAACACACCAAGGTATTCAAAAAGAAGAAACTTTGTAGGCCTACTTAATTTCATCCCTGAACCTGAACAGGTTTATAGGAGGAGACTAAATAGGTTAGCTTCTCATAGAATCCTTGAGAATCTTGAATATGAGTTTATTTCGGACATCCATAGTCTTTTTGTTGAGAATAATAATTGTTTGTCAGACACAATGACTGATAAAGCACTCAGATAGCAGGTCAACGTCACAATCTACCAGATAAAGCTGTCGACAAATTGCCCAGGTTCACTGGCACTGATGCCATCAATGCAAGTCTTCATCTAATAAACTTCTCCAGATGTATTAGCACTTATATCAGTGACCCTGCACATAGACACGAAGATGTGTATATGAAACTCTTTGCTCTTTCCTTGGACAGAGATGCTGGTGACTGGTTCAACAACTTGCTAGAAAACTCCTTCGCAACTCTTGCAACTTTCAAAACTGTATTCACCAACAAGTTTGCTGAAAATAAAGAGCCCCGACATCAGTTAGTTGCTTTAACCACCATAAAAAGAAGCAAGAATGAAACAATGGATGAATTCAACAAGAAATTCACAGATCTGACAAATGCCATCCATACTGACTACAAGCCTACTGCTCAGTCCATCTTAGTCTACTACATTGAATCTCTTAGTGGAGAAATGCAGTACCAATTCAGAGATAAAGACCCTACTACTCTTTTGATGGCCTAGGAAATGGCCATTAAAATTGACAGGAATATGCAATCTTCTGGTAAATCAAAATTGTTGGGTACACAAGGGCCCTTATCCCTCCCAAACAACAGGAAATTAAAGCTAAGGATTCCACAAACCACATGCAGGAGACTTATGATAAGAAACTGAAGGAGATGAATGATAGGATGGAGGCCTTATAAGCCAATTATGTAAATAAACTAAGAGATATGCAAAATCGGGTAATAAACATGGAAAGAACTCAAACTAGTCAGAAAAATTTTCCTCCTAAGGAGAATTGGGTTCAGAAGAAAGCCCCGCAAGATAAAAGGCCCCCTAATCAACTAGATCCCATCAACATGGTTGAGGAAACCATCCCCTATTGCAGAGCCTGTGAGGCTCTTCATGAAGAGTCTGCCTAGTACATGGCCCGTCAAATCTTAAAGCATGGTCTTCAAGAGATGAGTGATAGTGAACAGTATTCAAGCAAGCCTGAGTACATCAACACAGTAGGACAACTCCACCTTGTCACCGTAGTGCCTGGAGTCGAGCGAGAGAGTACAGTCAACAATTGGATAACCTCACTAAGAACTTTGGTACTAAGCTTACGAAAGAACAAATCAAAGAGATGCCTAAGTTCAAAGGCATTACCTACCAGAGAAGGGATAGTCCGGGGACTTCAAAAAGTAAAGAGTATCTTCCTAAGGTAACCGCTCCCCCTGTTGCAAATGATGTAGTTCTTGATTTGGGAACTTGGTGGTCAAAAGCTAAAGTGTCAGTCCTTGCAAGTGAACTAGTTAAAATTCCAGAACAAAGAGAAAAATAGTTAAAAGCCTTAAACTCTCCACCTCCCAAAAGGGTAAAGTTTAAAGAATCTTTAGAAGAACCTCAGCCAGCTCTAAATAATGTCCAAGAATATCCAATTGTAATACTGCATACTATGGATACAAGGAAAGGAGATCATCCCCCTTTCTATGTATCATCGATGATGGGTGATCTTCTTCTACATAACTGTATTCTTGATTCAAGATCCGCCTCTAATATAATGACTAGGAAAGTTATGGAACAGTTGAACCTGAAAACAACTAGACCTTATCGAAATGTCTATGCTATGGATTCCAGAGATGTGGATGTAGTAGGAAACATCCTGAATCATCAGGTGAGACTCGCTAAGTACCCAGATATTCACATATCCATGGACACTCTCGTGATTGATGTGCCAGATAAATGGGGGATGTTGTTGTCCAGAAAATGGGCTGCCACTTTGGGAGGTTGGATCCAAATGGACTGGACTTATGCTACGATACCCGCATCGGAAGATTCATGGGTAAAGTTGCGTAATGAGAAGGAGAAAAAGTACCATGTCGAAAACCCAAAGAAACCCTTAAATGAGTATGTTTGCAATACTGATGATATTGGAACCTATACTTGCTACTCTACCTTTTTAGCTCCCCTTAAAGACAAAATAAAAGATGAAAAGGTAGATGAGATATGGAGGATGAACTTTGATGGTGCTCATTCCAGAGCTGAGAAGGGTGCAAGTGTGGTCATTGTTGTCCGCCGATTGCACACCAACAGCAGAAATCTTTTGAAAGTTGTCTCCTCACTTGAGAAAGTGGGAGAGGTGTGACCTTGGGGTCAAGCACAGAGCTAGGTACTGTCACCTACTCCTAGCTCCTCCGTTTAGGCTAACTCCTAACGAAGCCAAGGGGGGTAGTCCCTAACAAAGAGTTTTCTATGGCTCAATGTTTAAGTTAAGTTTTAGGTGTTTTTGGATGCGGATGGGTGTTGTTTAGGAGTTAATGTGATTTCAAATGATATAATATTATGAATATTAAACACAAGACAAAGCAATCCACTTTGCTACCATACTTTCAACTAAACATTTAAAATGCACCACAGACAATTGATCAAGATAGATAATTATTCAAATTTAACCAAGGACCAATGCCATATGGAGTCAACAAAATGCGTAAATAAAATGATAAGTCTAGGAATCAAGCTGATGATTATTAGATTGTGCGAATGATCTTGGTAGGTTTTAAAGGTTTTTTATTGGTCTTGCTTATGGTAGCTGGATGTCCTAACCGGAAATACCTTCAATGGCTTCGTTCGAAGACATGACGGACCTGTCTGGGGTCACAGGTAAGTGTTCAATAACTTAACTACCTGTGCCCAGATTGGGTTGCCCGACGCCCACACTTGGAATTTGCCCACATGCCTCAGTATTTAAACGAAACAACGTCGGTGCGTTGGTTTACGGGGGAAAAGTTTTAATTAAGTTACTCTTGTAAGGTTTAAAGATCCAGTGTCGTTTCTGGGTATTCCGATCTAGGATCAGTCAGAGCATACTCCGGCAAGGAGGAGAGGAGTTAATTAATTAAAAAGATGTGTGTTGAAAGTTTTATTAAGTTGATTAATTAGACTCTCCGACAGAGAGCACTCTTGACCCCGTCTTATGACAGTGGTTCAAGAGACTTAGCTCATCTAGATGAGACATGTTGCCGCCTAATTCACACTTTAAGACACAGGAAAGTCACAACCTGCTATGTGTGTCCTTTGGGGCAAGCGAGAGCTGGGGACCACTGTCACCACAGTCCACAACTCCTCCGTTTAGGCAAGATCCCAACAGAGCCAAGGGGGGTAGTCCCTACAGGAAAACTAAATTCCAGATTTATTAATTAATTACAGATTAACTAAAGGGATCTTTTATTAAGATGGTGAGGCTAAGACTTTATACTATCTAAGGAATGACAAGAATCATGCAAATGCAAAGAATTCCTTTTAATGACAAGCAAACCTTGAGATAAATGAAGACTAGTGCCTATTAACAAATGGAGTCTAATTGTAAATTACAACTTTACAAATTTACAAATGAAATTTAAATCTAAGTTAACTAACCACCAGGTCACAATATGGACAAATGAAATACTATGAACAATATAAACAAAAATGAATGAGCAGTTAACCAGTATTAACAATATCCACAATTATAACAGATTGAATAAATGGAACAATTATTAAGCTTATTAGACAAGATCTACAGATTACTAAACAGTATGATTACTTAATCAAATGAACTAAAAATGCCACCACAAGAGTTTGCGAAACTGAAAGGAAAAAACTTGTAACTGAAAAGTGAAAAGCTTGCAGTGAAATAAACTGTGAAAGTGCTTGTAGTAAAACCTTGAACAGCAAGGCAAGGATAAACAATAGTGACTTGTGTTTGTAGGACGTTTTGCAATGTCTCTTGGTTAATTTTAATAAATTTTATTAAGGTTTTTCTTCTTGCAGTTTAGTTTTCGAACCGGTGGTGTGACTACCCCAATCCAGTATTCTTCAAGTCAAAGAAGGAATGTTGTTGCGCTCAACAAAGTGGGAGCAAAGACCACCCGTAGCTCACAGGTCAAACCCCAATGGCCTGGTGCTCAACAAGGAGGACGTAAAACGCCTAGAGACCCCCCACGGTCTACTACCCCAAGTCGCCTCCGAGGTCACTGTTTTTAATCAACAGGAAAATTACTGGATGGATGCCTATTAAACTAAGACTTCTCTATCCCCTGTCGTATCTCGTGAGTACCCCGAAGGGTGATAACCGAGTAGAGGAGCAGGAAATAGTGAAGTTGTTGTTGGTTAATTTTAGAAGTAAATTTTAGTCTTGGTGATTAGCATACAAGGTTAATTTTAAAACTGTCAACAAGATCAACCAAGCAGTATCCCTTATGGGAGATGCTGGTACTTGATCTTGGACTGAAAAAATGAACTGTGAAGATTGTAACAGAAAAAGAAAGAATGTTGTTTTAATTAACTAGGCCCCCACTTCTCCTGCTTTTCATATCCAACTTGAAGTCCCTAAAGGGAGATGACAAGCGGATAGAGGATACACAGGATAGATGGGTTGTATGATTACCCTTTTGACAGAAAATAAAACTTACTGAAACTTGAAAGAAACTGTAACTAGCTAAAGCAATGCCTAACCGCACAGCAATCTCTGTAACAGAGATGGTGGTCTGTCACAGAGATAGTGGGTAAACAGAAATAAAGATTATGCTTAAGCTAACCTCACAACAATCTCTGTTACAGAGATGGTGGTCTGTAACAGAGATAGGTGGGTAACAAAAAAAATAAAACTGAGTAAACTAACCTCACTTCAATCTTTGTGACAGAGATGGTGGTCTATCACAAAGATAGGTGGGTAAATAGAAAAAATTGCATAAACAAAAATCTAAGCAGCTAGTATTCTACTTCCTACTCTACTTCCTAATCTATTTACATATAGATTACAAGTGCTTATTAACTTTTGCAGAATACCCCAAGAGAACTTCTCGTTGGGGTTTACAAATATCAGAAAGAAAAGAGAAAGGTGAGGGTTTGAACCCCTTTTGGAAACTGTTTGAAGGTTGAGGTATTTCTAAGCCAATTCGGGGAGCACCTCCCCTTCACCTGTGTAAAACCTGTCACAAACCAGCAAGCTTTGTTCGCTAGAAATCACAGTAAACACTAAAGAAATTATCAGAAAAAATTAATCCCAAAAATCACTAATTTAGGGCAAAAATCTGAGTGTAAAAATAACAGAAATATGATATTTAGAGGGCTGAAAACTGAATTTTCAGCCACTTAAATGATGTTAAAACAGTAAATCTGAAACATTTAACTAATATACTAAAGGTTAGGGCCTTAAAACCAAGGTTTTTATCACTATACAATGATAAAAACTGAGTTTTAAAACCCTTGTAAACAAAAGTGCGAAAATGAAAAAACAGAAATATAACCAATGGAGGAATGCTCCTTTGCTCTAGATCCCTGCAAATAAACTTATAAGAGCTGCAAAATGTAAGCAGAGAGGTGAGCACATAAATAAATCCTACAAAATACTTTGTAGAATCTTACTAATCTACTCACAAATGCAGATAGAAATACTTCTACCTACAAGTCTCTCCACAAAATACTTTTTGGAGAGCTATCTAAGCTAACAAATGCAAATCAAATAAACATAAAGCAAGTTACCTCACAAAAAGCATGAAATGTAGACAACAAGAACTCCTCCAAAGATTACTTGTATTAAGCCCCAACTAGGGCAAGAAGATTACAATAGCCAAAAAAATATGAGAGAAGAGTGGGGAAATATTCCGGCAGCATAACAATAGCATGAGAGATCATGTCAAATGAGGGAGTGAGACCCTCATTATATAGTTGAGGAAGAACCCAACCCCTTGAAGATCAACGGCCGAGATTACATCTAGATCTAGGTTAAATCTCCACCACTAGATCTAGGTATTTGACTTTACATTCTTCTCAATCAATCTACACCCTTAGATTAATTTTCAATCTATGGCCTGAGTGCTTGATCCATGTCTTAATGCATCCTCACCCTTAGATCTAGGTCTTTGACTTAATGCTCACCTTAGATCTGCTTTTAGGGTTTTGGGTGGGCCCATAGGCTAGCGCCCCTCCTCCAAGTCTAGCGCTTTCCTCCAATGTGGCACCCTTCTAATCATGTGGTAGCGCCCTCTATGTATAGCGCCACCTCTAAAATGGCTAGCGCCCTTCTACAAATGGCGCCCTCTATCATATAGCGCCCCACCTTTTATAAATGACGCCCCTCATTTGCTAGCGCCTCCACTATAATGCGGTGCCTCCTCTATATTGGGGGCGTCTTCCTTACTTGGTAGCGCCTCCCTTTTTAGGTGGAGTTTCTTCATGTGACGCCCTCTCTAGTGAGGGTTTTAACCCTTTTACATGCATGCACCCCACTAAAATGGAGGTTTTAAACTTGGACGTGGCTCCTCTAACTTTGGCTTTGACTTTGCCATTTGCTCCAAAAATACTTTTAACCTCTAGACTTAGGTTAAAATTTTATCCACCTTAGATTTAACTTTTCAAATTAATATTTTTAAATTTTTCCAATTTTGACTTAGGAAAAATTAAAAATAAACTTGGAAAAACTATATCTTGGCCATGGGGGGGTGGAAAAATTTGAAATAAATTTTTCCTAGGCTTAGTAACCCCCAAGCAAAATTACCATGGCATTATTTGATTTTTTACTTCAAAATCAAATAATAAGAATTTTTGACTTAGGGAAATTAATTAATTCCCTAGGAAAAATAGACCTTGCTTAACCAAAAATGGTCTATCTCCTCAACTGCTTGTCAGAATGACATGGGACTCGAAGCAGTGGCTTAGGAGGTTTCATAGCAATTTACCTTGCATTCATAGCCCCTATTACAAAATGCCAGTGCTTGAGCAATTACATTATTACATCAAAACTTAGTTAATTAACCACCAAGGGGTGAAATTAATTAACTAGAAAAAATAAATAAAAATACAACAACACAACGAAACTCCGCAAGACTCTACACAAATGACTAGCATCGTCATGAAAAACATTTTGAACCCTTAGCCACCCCATGGACTTGACTGTTAGAACGCCCGTCACCACTATGGAGGATTTTGAGTGAAAAACCAAACCAATTAAAATCATTTATTCAACAAGATCAATTGGAAAGGGAAAAAACACTCGATGAGGGGACTTCCCTAACAACCAGTTCCATGGTGTGGCATCCATATCATATGACCCACACTAGCACATATAATTACATTAATTTTCCCACGCAGGGGAGCGGACATTTCGTTTTACAAAGGGGCAATTGCCCTGCAGAAGTGAAAAAATCCTCAGATTTTTCCAAGGTACAACTTGTACAACTATGTACATCTTCATGTACATGGAGTTGCCACCTAGTCGAAATAGGTGGGCAACAAGACTAATGCAGGGATTATGCAAACCTAGGATGCTCTCCGATAGAGAGTGCTCTTGACTTGTGTTTTTGTAAGTTCAAGAGTCTTACTTAATAGTTAATTGATTAAACAAGCACAACAATTAAGATGAAATTGGTTGATGAAACTCTTCGACAGAGAGCACTCTTGATCCACCTTATGGTGAGATTCAAGAGATTTAAGCAATTGATTTACTTAGGAAGATAAACAATTAGAACTTGAAGTAATCAACTCATTCAATGCATTAGAAGTGATGGATTAATAATATTAATATTTTAAGCATAAGACGCAAATAATGATGTAAACAAGCACATCTAATCTAAGCATGTGAAAGATGGACACAACACAATCCTCCCCAAATGGGGGAGGATGAGAGTGGGGACTTAAAAACCCCACTCAAACAAAAGATCTTTATTAAACTTTATACAATGTGCCTTAAGGATTTTAATCCTTAAAAGAACTTTTCAAAAGAAAGCAAAACAACTCTACTGATATTAGGACTTGTGTAAAAAGGAGAGTGTTTTTACTTTTACTTGGAAATCTTTCTGAAACCTGTGAAAAGGGAAAAGAGAAGAAGTTTGAAAGAGAGCCAAAAGAGCAAAGGAAAAGAAGGCTGAAACAAAAGAAGATGAGGGAAAGAAGGCAAGAAAACAAGAGAGAGTCAAAACCAAAGAAAGGGAGGAATAGGCCAGCCAACTATGAAACTAAAGAAGGACAAAAATTGAAGAATATGGGGCAGCGAAAGAGAAAGCAAATGGCTGTCATAAAAATTATAAAACAGGATAGCAAACAAAAAGTGGAAGGAAAGGCCAATAACAAGGTTGAAGAAGGCCCAAAAACTAGGGCAGAAAGAGGCAAAAAAGGAAAGAAGACTAGGGCACACTAGGGCTGTCCAAAATGAAGAAATAAGGTGGTAAATGAGAGAAAACGGGGCAGCGATGAAGAAGAGGTAATAAAGCGCAAAACAAAGTAACCTGTAGAAAGGGGATTAAGGAGAGGAAGAAGGAAGGTTTTTTGCAGCTTATTTCTTTAAGTTTTTACCAACTTTTCCGCTTAACCTGTCATGAAAAGTGAGAAAACAGCAAGCTTCTTTCCTGCAAAATGGCGGATTAGACAATAGAATACACTATGAAATTACAATTTAATACTTGCACAAGATGGGACTTTGGTACTACTTCAAGTATTAAACAGAATTAGATCTAAACCTTCGTAAGATAAGCTTTTAACAAAGGAAATCCTTAGATCTACAATAACAAGAGATATAAAAATGAGATTTAATGCTTAGATCTACTTGTTATAAAACAGAGAATCAAAGTAACCGGAACGTAAAATTTTGTTTTCAGGGGTGAATGTAAAAGATGGAACCACTTGGATATTTGAATCTCTAAAACCACCCTGGATCTCAATCAGTATGCAGCTGCCAGAAACTTGTGCTCGACTCCGAAAAAAGTAGATGCAACTTAGCTCATCCTTTTACTCGGTACAATGAAGTGATCTGCAATCAAAGACTTGTACGCTTGCCAAAACAGGGGATTAGAACATGTACTTTTTACTACTCTGAATCACAAAAAGCATGAGATATAACTGAATAAGACAATGCTCTTTATCAATTTCGAAAAGTAAATAAGTAAGTAGATAACTTGAAACTACAAATATCTACTCTTATGTGCTTGTATAAACCCTCTAAAGCATTTATAATTACCCACAGATTAGCAAACAAAAGCAAGATTGAAATTGTATCACCTCATGAATCAGAGCACATGAATCCGGAATCCACACCACATGAGCCTCCAAAGCCTTTCTTTATTCAAAATGGTTGCATAAGAGCAACAAGTATTGCAATAATTCACCAGAGGTTCTTTGCATCAATCATCCACCCAAATAGAACTAAAGGAGCCTCTATTTATACAATGAGAGAGTGCTAAAACCCTAAAACCAGATTACATAACCTAACCGGCCTGGACACCAAACGGAGAACCCAAACCTAAAAATCAAGAGCTAGGAGTGAGGGGAGGCCTCCACCTAGGCACGGCGCCCCCACTCCAACCCTAGCCACTGAAATCAACCATCAACTGAGCCCACACATGTGGAAGGCGCAACCAGGCTAAAGAGGGGCATGAGCTGTGAAGGAGGTGTCTGGTGATGTAGGTAAACCACCTTTTAGGTTTGGCAAAAGTCCTTGCTAGGTTTGGGAAGGCCACTGATGGTGCAAGCCTTAGTCTTCACCTCGATCAAATCACCGGACCAATGAATTCTCTCCATCTCATTTTTCGCTGGAGATGACATGTCTGCTAACTAATAATAAATTAATTGCTCACTTAATGCTGACTGAAGCTAAGTTATGATAACTCCAATCATCATAAATGCCCAATGAGATGTCATTTAGCCTTTTATTTCGCTGAATTTGGATTAATTTGGAGAGTTTTAATTTTCTCCAAAATAATCATTTTTTTCCTCAAAACTGACTTTTTTGAGAAAAAAGGCATTATATGTCTGATTGATGATCCGAAAGTTGGTTCTGACTGGTTGGTCAATCAAGAATGATTTTTGGCTTAAGGTTAGAGCCTTCAATCACTGAATTCGAAGTCCAGATGACCGATTTATTACAAACAGGTTTTTTCCATTTAATTTATGGAAAAATTAACCCAAAAAACTTAGGAAAAGTAATTAAAAATTTTAAAAATAATTTTTTCACCATTCGAAAAAGATTTTTTCGAAAATTTTTATATGTCCAGATGACTTAGGACATGACCATGCTCTACCTAAATAATGCCTAGTAGGTTTATAACACTCAGTTGGGCTCTAATAACCCCCCAAGGCCCAGAATTCAACATCGAGCATTCCAGCTTTGGAGGAAGCGGGAGAAAACCTCGTCAATTATACTCAACTGAAGGCAAAGCATAATTGTTAGGGGCAAAAAACTCCCTGGAATACCTTATTTGAGATTCTACGTCTCAGGAGACCGAACCACTCAAAAATACCCTACTAGCACATTTTATTACAAACCTCGCGGGGGCCATGGTCAAAATTATTCAAATCAAAAACTGGCAAGCCAATATTGGCTAGACATGAAGACGGATCAACTGATACACTGAAATCAGACTTTGAACAAGTCTGTCAACCGACGGCTCCTCAGGTAACCCAACTATGGTACAAATAAATGGATAACATCTGGCTCCAACTCCGGGACGTGTGCTCGATCTAGTCTCTTATGCAAGGAGAGCATACGAGAACCCCAGAATCTCTGGTTTCCATATCCTGTAAAAACATCTCAACTTGACAAAAAAACCTTAGTAGCACAAATTTTATGAAAAAGAGCCAATGATCCAAAAGTTGCTTTATTCAAAGAAAAAACTTCACTGAAAAATTTATTTATTTCTAAGTACATAAAGAAAATGCTAAAGTAAACGCTCACTTCAAGGAACCTATTTTCCTACTCTAAGCATGATACACAAAAGGTTAGGTGTAATCATAAATCCAATGTAGCCACCTAAGCATTTTATTAATATAAAAAAGTTTTGCCTTGTCTTTGTTTACCAGCCAAAGTAAGGACATAATTTCCAGAAAATGAAAACCTGCATGATGATCCAGAATGGGCAGGCTGGATGGGGAATCATAGGCATGAATAATGTCGTCAAACTTCTTCCCATACTGGTAGGTGCTCACGCAGGCTGCTTCTATCCATAACTAGATAGCGTTGATATACAAATCGAGATGATGCGGCAGGTCGACTACTCCATCATGCTGATCATCAAGGTTTATGAAATAATAACTCGTTGTATAATCCCCAAGCTGCTCCAAAACATAAGTAACATCTATATGTGAAGACGATGGCTGAGAAAAAACTTCAACTAGTTGCACCCCATCTGATTCTTCACTATATTGCTTCTCCAATTCCTCATTACAGATACTCAAATATAATTCTGACTGCTCTTCCTTACAACTTTCATAAGTCTCAGAATAACAATTCCCCTTGCTAGACATATCATAGATGAGATTCTCAAAAATATTTTCAAAAATATCATAGATTGGATTTTCAATAAAAGT
Source organism: Pseudotsuga menziesii (assembly GCA_001517045.1). Classification (NCBI taxonomy): domain Eukaryota; kingdom Viridiplantae; phylum Streptophyta; class Pinopsida; order Pinales; family Pinaceae; genus Pseudotsuga; species Pseudotsuga menziesii. The sequence goes on from LPNX010099526.1 coordinate 85,611, forward strand.
CCAATAATCATCATTGCCATCTATGTCGAATATGAGATAGGCCTCATCACTAGTATCAAGTCCTTGGCTACACTCCTCATTCTGCTCAAAACAATCTTCTTCAAAAAGCTAGGTTTCAAAGATATCACAGGGGACCCAACTTTCCAAAAACTTGTCATCTGGTGGAGAGCATGGAGGACTCTCATCACATGAGACTTCTAAGATTGGATTTTCAATTAAAGTCTCGTAGTTGTCATCCATCTCAGAAGAAAGGGATTCTTCCTCACTTGTATCACATCCCTGGCTATATCCCTCCTCATGATCATAGTCATCTTCTTCAGAAAAAAGGTCACAAGGTAGTAAACCTTCCAAACTATCATCATTATGCTCATTTGTAGGATTAGTACCAAAGTTTTTAGTGAGGTTATCCAATTGTTGATTATAATCTTCGACTTGACCCCGAGTTTCTGTGGTGACAGGATGGAGCTGTCCAACTTTGTTAATGTACTCAGGCTCTCTTGAATATTGTTTTGCCTCTCTCCAACTTTCTCCGGAAATATCATGCATGTCATCAATATAGTTTATGTACTCAGGCTCACTTGATGATGCTTTAAGACCACAACCCTCTGGAAAACCATGCTCCTGAACATAGCATGCATAATAGCAAGAAGATTCTTCATGAAGGTCTTCACATGCCCTACAAAATGGCATGTAAGTTTCAATCATGTTAGCAGCCTCTAACTGATGAGGAGGCCTCTGTTCATGGCTAGGATTTCTTCTTTGCCATGTTGGTTTTGCAGGGAAGGTTCTAGGAGGTGGTGGAGGTTAAGTTCTTTCAACAGTTATGACCCGATTCTGAACCTCTTTAATCTGTGCTAAGTGTTTATGTTCTGCTTCCTCCATATTTTTCTTCATCTCCCTTTTCATTTCAATCATTTGTTTTTCGTAGGCATCCTTCATAGCTGCTAAAGGATCCTTGTCTTTAGGTTCACTAATTTTCAAAGGAGTTGAAGACCTTGAATAACCCTGGAGGTTAGATTCACCAGATGACTGCATATTCTTATCAATTTTAATGGCCAAATTCTGAGCTTGAAGCAGTGTGGTTGGCTCCTTGTCTCTAATCTGGTACTGGATCTTGCCACTTAATGCTTCTATGTAATAATCCAAAGTGGAAGTTGCAGGAGGAGCATGAGTGGCAGGGATGGAATTTGACAACTCTGTGAACCTATTGTTGAACTCATCCATGGTTTCTGTATCAGACTTCTTCATACTAGTCAAGGCTGCCACTAGATGTCTAGGTTCCTTTTTGTTGCCAAACTTTCCAAGGAAAGCAGTCTTGAAATCAGCTATGGTAGTGAAAGAGTTGTTCAGCAAGTTGTCATACCAATTTCCAGACTTACCCTCCAAAGAAAGAGCAAAAAGGGTCATGTATACATCTTCATGCTTGTCAGTACCCCTGACATAGGCACCACAGTGTTTTGAAAAATATCTGAGATGTTGCTCAGCAGAGGTAGAGGCATCAGTGCCTGTGAAAGTGACAAGCTTATCAATAGCTTTTTCAGGAATGTCATGAGGCTGACCTGCTATCTGAGTAAAATTGAGCTGAGTAAAAAACTCACCCATTGTGTTAGGAAAATAGTTATTGTTTTGAAAATTTTCAAAGTTTTCTTGAAATAAAAGGTGGATGTCTGAAACAGACTTAGATCCAAGTTCTACAAGGATCCTACAAGAAGCTAGTTTGTTCAGTCTCCTCCTATAGGCTTTTTCAGGGTCAGGGATGAAACTAAGCAAACCTTCAGAGTTTCTTCTAGTCAAATACCTTGAGGTGTTAACTGACAGTGGAGTCGCCAGGTGGACTTAAGTCTAATTTCGGAGAGTGATTGGACTAAAAATCTACCAAAAAGGGGAAAAAAGGTAAAAAACTAAAAAGAAACAAAGGTGATCCAGGAACAAAAAGATTTGTCCCCGGCAACGGCACCAAAAGATGTGCTTGCCCCCAAGGTCACACCTCTCCCACTTCCTAAGTGAGGAGACAGCTTTCGGAAGATTTCTGCTGCTGGTGCGCAATCAGCGGACAACAGTCATCACATCACCTAAAGGGAAAATCTTTAACTTTGCTTATAGATTGGAATTTGAGGCGACTAATAATGTAGCAGAGTATGAAGCACTTTTACTTGGTTTGGAAACAACAAAGGATATGGGGATAAAAATATTGAGCATAAGTGGCGACTCTGACTTAATAGTCCTTCAGGTTAAGAATGAATTTGCTTGTAAGTGTAAAAGGTTGAAAAAATATAGAAATACAGTCTGGGACGCGATGGAATATGTTGATGCCTTAAACTTAACTTCAATTTGTAGGGATGAAAAGAACTTGGCAGACAAGTTGGCAATAGCAGCCTCAACTCTCCAACCCTCTGAAGAATTGTTGAATGGTGATGGTAAGTTAGAGATAAATTTCAGACCAAAATTCCAGACAACATGGAACACTGGCAGTTTTTTCAAAGTGATCAACAAATTCTAAAGTTTCTTCATAATGTTGAGGAATTTTCCAATTTTAGTGTCAACTTTCAGGAGGAAGGTAAAGAGTATCAAGGAGATGGTGATCAGTTTGATACTCCAAGACCTCGGGGATTTGTTGGCAAAATTTTGACAGACATGATGGTAGAAAAAATAATATTGATTCAATGAAACCTGGAGATTACATAGAAATAAATATTGGATCAGATAAAAACCCAAAACTGATAAAAATTGGAAAAGGGACATCTGAAAAGGAAAGGAATGACTTAATAAAATTGGTTAAAGAATATAGGGATGTATTTGCCTTCTCATATGATGAGTTGAAAGCATATCGAGAGAATGTGTTCCAACATACCATCCCTTTAAAAAAAGAGATCAAAGAAGTCAAACCCTTTCGGCAAAAACTAAGATAAATAAACCCCAAGTTAGCCCCTATAGTTAAAAAGGAACTTGAAAAAATGTTAGCTGCAAGGATTATTGCACCAACAAAACATTCATCCTGGTGTTCTAACTTGGTGGTGGTAAGAAAAAAAAATTGTAGTTTAAGGGTATGTATAGATTTCAGGAATCTAAACATAGCTTGTCAGAAGGACAACTATCCATTGCCTAATATGGAGACCCTTCTCTAGAAAGTAACAGGGACAGGCATGATGTCCATGTTGGATGGATTTTCAGGGTACAACCAGGTAGTGATTCAAAAGGAAGATAGGCATAAGACTACTTTTACCTCCCCTTGGGGTACTTTTGAGTATCTGAGGATGCCTTTTGGTTTGCAGAATGCTGGGGCCACTTTTCAAAGGGCCATGGACTATGCATTCAAGGAGTTTATTGGAAAATTCATAGAGATTTACCAAAATGACTTGATGGTTTTTTCAAAAGAAAGACTGAGTCACATAGGTCATCTTAAGCAGGTCTTTGAAAGATGTAGGAAGTATGGTATTTCTCTTAATCCGACAAAATTTGATTTTGGAATTAATGAAGGAAAGCTTCTAGGACACATCATCTCTAAAGACAGGGTCAAAATTGACCCTGGAATTTGTATTTGGCATAGAGTGCTTGAGATTTGCTTGCCATTCTTTTCAAGAGGCAAGCAAATATCCTAAGAAGACAAGTTTTCTAGCTTGCCTTACTTAGTTGTTTCCTTTTTTTTATAGTCAGTTGTTACTTAGAAGTTTTTGGGAAAACTTTGGAAGTTTACCAAAAGCACTCTTAAAGTGCTTTTGGGCACATTCCACTAACATTTGTTGGCTGTTTTTTGCAGGTTTGCGATAAAAGAGAGGGAAGCTCTGGCAAAATTTTCACAAAAATCAACAAAAAGAAGACAAACGAAGCTCTCCCTCACATAAAAATTATTCTTTTCACAAGTTGTAAGCCTTTGGATCTCATTTTGAGGACCAAAGTGCACTTTCTTTCGCATCATTGTAAAAGCAAAAATAATGTTTGAGTAGGCTTGTTAGAGCCCGGTCCTTATACCCCTTGGGGGGATTTGTGTTGGTGTCATTTTTTCTGTTTTTTTTATATACTGTTAGCATAGTTGTTTTTTCTTCATCATTCCATGCTTTGTTTAAGTTTTGCAAAAGTAATCTGAATACTTACCCACTGCGCTATACCAAAGTACCATAAGGGAAAATATTTGAGCAGTGTAGTAATTAAAACACAATTTTGTTATGCACTACTAAGTTTAAAATAAACCCCGTCGCTTTCTCGAGTACAAGTTCATGGATAAGGGCTTTCTCGAGTGCTGAATCTGGAAAGAGTCTCCTGGGTTTTACCTTTTTCTAAATCAGAAAACTTGTTCTAAAACTTTTAAAAATTTACAAGGCCTTCATCCCTGTATGCTCTACTTCCACTGCAGCTTCGTCTGATCAGTTGGTAGTATCAGAAAGGGATTTAGGTGACTAGCTTAATTAGTCTCCACTCCCGAAATTAATATCCCTAGGCAAAAATCCAACGCCTCGAATTAAGCCGATGCGGTGGCAAAATCCACAAAGGAAGCGAAAACAACTGGGCAGTGACCTCGAGACGTCGTTAGGCTACACCCTTGATGGTATAGTGTTGAACTAGTCGCAGAGACTCCAACCAGCCCACATATTCCTTGCGAGGAGCTGCATCGGTTAATGGTTTTGAACATACTCCTCGTACCTCCAGGTATATTAGGAGTTCTCGTCCCCTAAGCTAATCAAGATCATTACCACATAAATAAAATCAACCAAGAATTTACCCATTGCTTAATCAATTCATTTAATAATCTAAAATTTACCAACCGAGACACTGCAATACTTTCATTGAGACTACACTAGCAACCCACATCTGCAAGCACTCTTTTCATTTCGACATTGGTCTATTCTGTTCTTTTTGCATAAGTTAATTACACAATGTGTCATTGAATATTGTGTATCTAATTTGAGTTGAAGTGTTGATAAGGTTAATCTTGTTTGCAGTAATTGGTAATCTTTAATTTCATCCATTCCATATTAAAACTCCTAAAATTAATTATTTCTCTCGTAGAGTAAAAACCCTTGATTTACTTTTCATTAGGGTCCACCCCCCTTGGCTTCGCTAGGAGTTGGCCTAGATGGAGGAGCTAAGTATCAGGTGACAGCACTTGGCTTGAGCTTGCCCCCAAGGTCGCACCCAGTGGCTTGAAGATTTCTGCCACGTTACCCGAGGTGTGAATTAGGTGGCAACAAGGTCCATACATTATATATGACGTGGCCGACACAAATTCATTTCTCCTCAACACTATGGAAGGAGAAAAGTTGCTCTTACCGATGAATGGGCAACAGTTGAAACTGTTCTTCAACAATGACATCTAATGCCCAGGTGGGCATTCAAAGGGATTTTCTAAACCCTTATCTTTTTCCTTTCAGTTTTTCCTTTTTGTACCATAGTTGTGTACTATTATTTTTGTATCATATTTAGTTTTCCGTATATTATGTATGTACCATAGATTTTTTCCTTATGCATAGTTGTTTCATTCTTGGCTTTTATATATACGTGGTACTGATGCACTTAAATTTCATGCAGGAACCAGAGATTCTGGGTCGCTCGCACACTCTTTTTTAATGAAAATCAAACAAGTGCACGTCCTGCAGTTGGAGCCAGATGTTACCAACTATTTTGTACATAGTTGAACTTTCTATTGAGCCGCCAGTTATGGAACATGATGCATGTTCGTTTCCAAAGTTCAGAAGTTCAGTTTGTTCTAGAGTTAGCCAGTTTTGGCTAGCCTTTTTTATTTTTTGTCGAAATGACCATACCCCATGGGGTTTGGAATAAAGTGTGCTAGTAGGGGGGTCTTGAGTGGCTCGGTTCCCTTAGACTTAACAATCAAATAAGGTATTCCAATGAGTTTTTTCCCTTGTCGATTATTCTTTGCCTTTAGTCGAGTAATAATCTATGAGTTTTTCTCGTGCTACCTCCAAAGTTGGAATGCTCGAATTTGGCGATTAGGCCTTAGGGGGTTATTAGAGTCCAACTGTAAAATATGAACCTACTAGACAATATTGGTATGTCCTATGGTATTTCCTACATCCTGAGGCATGTTAAAACATTGTCTGAAAAAAATTTAGCGGACGTCCTCAAATTTTTTTTAATTTTTAATTTTTAATTTTTTTATTTTTTTTTAAATAATTAAATTTTTCAATTAATTAAGCCATTTTTCTTATGGTTTAATTGAAAGTTTTCAAAGTGTCATAATTAAGTGGTTTAGGGGTGGATTTTGGCAAATAAATACTTGTTTTCTAAGCCAAAAGGCTCATTTAACCCCTAGACCCACTTATCCCAAGTTTCTGATGATTATTTTGCACTTAATTGAATATTTCCTCAAAATCAATAAATGAGGAATATTTAATTAAAATAATCATGAAAATATAAAATGGAGATAAATCAAAAACTCTCCAAAATAATCCAAATTGAATAAAGTAAAGGGCTAAATGACATGGCAAAGAGCATCTAGGAAGATTCCAATCATCACCCACTTGATCTGAATCATTATCGGAGCACTACAGCTAACTGTGTCTTGAGATTTGCACCTCCTTCACCTTGCATGGGCGAATTCCCCCTTTGGCACAATCTCATTGGTTGGGTGATGATTCCAAGGAGACTGGGTGGGCGCCTTGCCTGGGTGGAGGCCACCTCACCCCAGTCTCAACTACCGGAGCTCCAGTTCTCTTCTAATCATTGCAATTAGACTCCAGCAGTTGATGGTTGCACCTTCTCCTTCATGATTGCGCTAGGGTTTAGGCTCTCTTCTTCTTCTTGTATAAATAAGGGGTCTCTACTCCATCTTTAGGGTGGATGATTTTGCAAAGGACCTCTGTCGTATGATTGTAACTGCTTATCTTTCTTATGAATAAAATTGAGTCTTTGGAGAACAATTTGATGGTGCAAGAACTTCCATGGTGAATATTTGGCTTATAACCGAACCTCGAGGTGATATTTGTGTAGCTCCTTTATTGTTTATGCATGTTGTGTTATCTAGCTTACAAGATTATGTTCTAATCCTTAGATTAGGCATTTGAAGTTTCAACTTGTTTGCTTATGTGTAGTTATATAAGATTTAAGAGTTGCATGTTGTATCCAGTTATACTTATGCGCTTTTGTTCTTGTTTAATTTACCATACTAGATCTAATCACTTGCTTGAAGGGTTTTTGTAGCTTTGCAGATCACCAAACGTGAAGTAAAGATCGGAGCTCAGTTGCATCTTATCTTTCTTCACCATATTTTTCTAATGTTTCTTGTCTCACAGGTTCCCTCCATGCTCAAAGTTGTTCAAGCTTGGGCTTGAAACCCTCTTTCTTCATCCTCAAACTTCAAAAAATATTTCTTTCCGGTTACCTTTTTCCTTTTTTTCTTTTGTGCTTCATAACAAGTAGATCTAAATTTTCAAGCTTATCATTCTATCTCTTGTTATATAGATCTAAGAAGTTTTTTTTTTAAGTTTGTTTATCAAAAGCTTAGATCTAGCATTGTTCAGTTTTAGTACTTGAAGTAGCATATTATTCTTATCATTTGCAAGTACTGGATCTTCAATTTTTATGCATTTTTTGCTAACATGCAAACTTTTTCTTGAGTTTTTTGTTGGCTGGTTTTTGTACTCATCTTTCAGGAAAGAAGAGTTTTGGAGGCGCATGCAAAGACTTGAACCATAAAAAAGGGCTCCTTCCAACCCCCTTCCAACTCTCCCATTTCTTTTTTACCCATTCTTCTAAAAAATTGGAAAACTTTGTTGATCGTAACTTCAAAGGACAAAAGGTATTCCTCCAAAGAAAAAGGACATTGTAAGTAAGTTAATAAAGAGCAAGTGGGATAAAGGCTCCCACACCCCACTTCCCCCATTTGGGGGAAGCCTGTATCGTCCTTTGTCCTTGCTTTCACAGTACTTGCTTAGAGTAGAATAGGAAGGTTAGTCTTTTTTGCTTTCACAAAACTTTGATAGTATAGTTTTACTTCAATATTTTTTTGCTTTTATTAGATTTTTTTTTTAAAGGAAAGAATCGAAAGTCTCTTGAATCTCACTGAAAAGTGGATCAAGAGCACTATCTATCGGAGAGGCTTTACTTTGTTATCTTATATTAGTTTTACTACTTTTTATTAACTTGATTAAAGAAAAAAGAACACAAAATCTCTTCAATCTCACTGAAAGGTGGATCAAGAGTGCTCTCTGTCGGAGATTTCATTGCTTAGTTTATTTCTTTTTTTGTTTAGTTTAACAGTTTATTTTTTTGTTTCCATAAATCTCTTGAATCTCACCATATGGCGAATCAAGAGTGTTCTCTGTCGGAGGGTTGTTACTATGGCTCTTGTTCACATTTAATAAAATCGAAATAAACAAATTTTACTACACTGTGTATGCTCTACCCGGTTGGGATACTCACAAGCAGTTGTAGACTTTTTAACCTTCACATTTTAATTCAAGTCACATTAATAAAACTCACAACCCTCGAATATTACAGAAATCCGGCGTAACGAATCTGAGAAGTAGTGGAGAAATTCTTCAGGGAAAGCGGGAACTACTAAAAAGCGACCGTGGGGTCCAGTTAGGCTACATCCTTGTTGGTGTAGTGTTGAACACCCTCCCACGACTCCATCTAGCCCACATTTTTACGTGCGGAGGCACTCTTCGAAGAATCCGAACATATCTCCAGTACCAAAAGGTATATCTCGAAGATCCCCTTCCCGTTTAATAAATCAACTTCACCCTTTAAAATTTACAGTAAAATTTACCAAGTACACTTGCAAAACATTCTCAAGCACTCCATCTGGCACTGGTCCTTTCAATTTGCTTATTATCTATCTGAAGCTTTGTTTTTATCTATTTCTCATATCATGAATGCTTTACTTTTATTTTGCAACTGTCAAATGGTTGTGTATCTCTAATTTTACTTGCAAGTACTTGGTTGGTCATTTTATTGTAAAGTTTCTTTCCAAAAAACTCCTAAAAAACACCTATCCGCATCATTCACCTAAAAATCTTTAAAACACTTGAGCCTTAGAAACTCTTTGTAGGGACTACCCCCCTTGGCTTCGTTAGGAGTTTGCCTAAACAGAAGAGTCGGGATCAGGTGACAGCACCTGACTCTTTGCTTGCCCCCAAGGCCGCACCTTTCCCTCCTCGAGAAACAACTATTCGAAATATTTCTGCTGACGGTGTGCACATCGGCGAGCAACACACCCTTCACATCTTTGAGTGGTTTTGAATAATATGTTACATTTATTAATGACTATTCAAAAAAGACTTGGATATATTTCTTGAAAACAAAAGATGAGGTATTCGGAAAATTCAAGAAATTCAAAGCCTTGATAGAAAGGAGAATCAAGACACTTAGAATAGACAATGGTGGAGAATATATTTTAAAAGAATTTGAAGCCTTTTGTAAATAAGCTGGAATCAAGAGTGAACTAACCACTCCCTACAATCCTCAACAGAATGGTGTTGCGGAAAGAAAAAACAGGACCATTATGGAAGCAGTGAAGACAATGATACATGATCAAGATCTTCCCATGCATCTATGTTCTAGATGAAATAAAAGTAGAAAAATGCTATGTTGGTCGAAGTGACAACAGCTGGTTGTGGCACAAAAGGCTAGCACATCTAAACTTTGATAATTTGGTAAAAATCAGTCGAACAGAAGCTGTGAGAGGGATGCCAAGAATTTCCAAGCCTACAAATAGGCTATGTGGTTCATGCCTACATGGAAAGCAAGTCAGAACTACTTTGAAGCCAAAGATCCATTAGTCTACTTCACCACCTCTAGAGTTAGTGCACACTGATTTGTGTGGGCCAGCAAGAGTTCAGTCACTTCAAGGTGAGAGGTATTTCATGCTCTTTATTGATAACTATTCTAGAATGATCTGGATCACTTTTCTTAACACCAAGTCTGAAGCATTTAACAAATTCAAGCTATTTAAAACCAAAGTAGAAAATGAATGTGGTCACAAAATTAAGTGCCTTAGATCAGATAACGGTGGGGAGTTCACCCTGACTGAATTCAAGAACTTTTGTGAAGAGAATGGAATTAAAAGACAATAGTGTACAACCACTACTCCACAACAGAATGGTATTACTAAAAGAAAAAATAGGACAGTTCAAGAGGCTGCAAGAACCATGCTTTTAGAAGCAAAATTGGTTGAAACCTTTCGGAAAGAAGCAGTGGATGCAGCAGTATATACCATCGATAGAGCGCAATTACGAGTCTGCAATGACAAAACTCCATATGAACTATGGACAGGAAGATCGGCTGCGGTAGGATACTTTGAAATTTTTGGAAGTAAATGCTACATCAAGATAAACGATGATCATTTAGGAAAGTTTCATGACAGGACCGATGAAGGTATATTTTTGGGTTACTCAACCGAAAGAAGGGCCTACAAATGCTACAATAAGCGCTTGAAAAGAATTGTTGAAAACATAGATGTTAGAGTGGATGAGGAATTGCCACAAGATTTGTCAAATCATGAAGAAGATGAAATAGATGATGATTTATCTGATGAAGAACAGGATGTAAACGAAGCAACAGAAAATGAAGAGAGTGAACAGTTTGCAGACAGACAGGCCATGTCTTCAGTTAGTAAAATCTCTCGAGCACACACACCATCCATGAAGTCTGTAAGAAGAGATCATCCAGAAGATCTCATCATTGGAAATCTAGATGAAGGAATGAAATTGAGGCAAACAGCAAGAAAAGATTTGGCTCTACTGTCATTAATAGAACCAAAAAAATTCAAAGAAGCTTACGAAGATGAACATCGGAACAAGGCAATGCAAGATGAAATGGAGCAAATTAAAAAGAGTGAAACTTGGGACTCGGGAGTTGGTCTCATGCCCAAAGGATAAGAATGTGATAGGAGCAAAATGGGTATTTAAGAACAAACTGAATGAAGATGGAAAAGTTATTAGAAATAAAGCTAGACTTGAATGCAAAGGTTATGCGCAAGTTGAAGGACTTGATTTTGAAGAAACTTTTGCTCCTGTTTTTCGAATGGAGGCAATCAGAATGTTTCTTGCCTACTCATGCTTCAAAAATTTCAAAGTCTATCAAATGGACATAAAATCTGCATTTTTTAATGGAGAATTAAATGAAGAAGCCTACACAGAACAGCCAAAAGGTTTCAAACAGTCGGGTAAAGAGAATGATGTATGGAAACTGAAGAAGGCTCTCTATGGATGCAAACAAGCCCCAAGGGCATGGTATGATCGGCTAGACAAATATCTCTCCCAGCAAGGTTTCAAAAGGTGCAATACAAACAGTAACATTTATTTCAAAACTGAAAAGAATGGACTTCTAATATCTGTTGTGTATGTTGATGATATTATTTTTGGATGTAATAATAACAAATTAAGTCATGAATTTGTTGATGTAATGGCACGTGAATTTGAGATGTCCATGATTGGAGAATTATCATTCTTTCTTGGACTACAAATATCTCAAACCACAGATGGGATCTTCATATCTCAATCCAAGTATCTAAAGGAAATGCTCAGTAAGTTTGGGATGGCAGACTGTGTTCCTGTAGGCACACCTATGACTGCAAATTGCAAACTCAACAAAGATGATCAGTCCCCACTAGTCGATACCACTTACTATATATCAGTGATTGGCAGTCTGTTGTATTTAACAGCTTCTAGGCCTGACAACATGCTAGCAATTGGAATTGTGGCCAGATTTCAATCATGTCCAAAAGAATCGCACATGGTAGCAGTTAAAAGAATTTTTAGGTATCTCAAAGGCACCTCTGAGCTTGGTCTTTGGTATCCCAAAGATCAACAGTTTGAACTTTCAGCTTACACTGATGTATACTGGGCAAATAGTCTGGATGATAGAAAAAGCACCAGTGGTAATGCATTCTTCTTGAGAAATTGTTTAGTAGCATGGTCAAGCCGAAAGCAGACATCCATATCTCTGTCTACTGCTGAAGCTGAATATATAGCTGCTGTTGAGTGTTGTACTCAGATCTTGTGGATAAAACAACTATTGAAGGAAATTCAAGTTGACAATAGTAAGCCTACATCAATCTATTGTGACAACACCAGTGCAATAAGCATCTCTAAAAATCCGGTCATGCATCCAAAAACGAAACACATACCTATCAAGTATCATTTCCTTAGACAGCAAGTTAGTGAACAACAAGTAAAACTGGAGTATGTGAACACCAAGGATCAGATTGCTGACATTTTTACCAAACCCTTCCCTAAAGATACATTTGTATATCTCAGGCAGAAGTTGGGAGTTATCTCCCTTTTGAATTAAACTATTACTTTGGTGTGTGTGAGGGGAGCCATCTAAAGTTGGCACTGTTATCCACTAATTTTGCACTTAGTTGGGTTACCTGAGGAGCCGTCGGTTGACAGACATGTTCAATGTTTGATTCCAGTCACATTAACTCAAAATGCCCACAGCACATAAAGGCAATGCCAGCAGTATGAAGGAGATGCCTGCAAATTCCTGTAGCTAATAATGTTTATGCCTACAGATGGATGCACTGCTGAAATGTCCACAAGACAATAAAAAAATGTCCGTAGGCTTAGCACACAAGCCCCAAAAGCATAACAGACCTGAAAATATAAGAGAGGAAGTCTTGCTGACTGGTGTAGTCTTTTTAAGAAGGTCTCGAATAACTGTGTTGGATGTCTAGGACTTCTAAGGATCTCAATCCCTTAAAATGTGAAGTATAAAACGCCTAGCAGTCTAAGTGGTCTACATATCAAGCATTCAAGATCAAGCCCTAATAGTATGAAAGAGTAAGGATCTCAAACCCATGAAGTATGGAATCGTAAATTCATTAAGTAACCTTAACATATCCCAAGTGGACACAATGAACAATAAAATAAGAATTGTTGAAGATTCTAAGTCAGCCTTGTTACTTGCTATTGAAGAGTTTTGTTGTATATAAATAGAAGAGTTGGAAGTGAATTTGAGTATGCATTTCGATGTGGAGATAAGGAGCAGAGACGTGAAGTTTAGTCTTTGTGAGTTTTGTGGATATGGGTTTATAGCAGACAAAGGAGCAGAGATGAGTTTATAGCAGACGAAGGAGCAGAGACTAGTTATGGCAGACGAAGGAGCAGAGACGTAAAGTTCAGTTTTTGTGATTTTTTGTCTTGGGGTATAAAGTAAAGATCCAGTTCAGAACGCGGATTGAAGATAAGATTCTTTGAAGTATCATTATGCCTGAGAGGTAGGGTAAAGCGAGGAAGTTATTCAGGCAGCATCTTAAAATTTCAATCACAGTTGAAGCTGGAAACTTTATACAGAGGTTGAAGCCTCATACTCATCAGTTGCAGCTGGTATTTACAGTCTGTGTTGCAGCACAGACCATAAATGTAAATTTGTCATATACTTTAATATATTTGGATTTTATGAGGTGTTAAACTTTGTTTATTCTTACATCTGTTGGTATCTATTTGATCTCTTAAGTGAGTTACAAAAAAGTAAATCTGTGTGCTAAGATAGTATTAAATTGTAAATACTAACAAGTCTCCAACACCAATTCAGCCCCCCCTCTCTGTGTCGGCTGTGTGTTTTTTACTTTTGACCTGTGTCATTTTGTCGCATTTTTAGCATTAATTTGACCTGTTGGTCGCCTTCTTAAGAAAAAATGCTCAAAGTGATCTCTTGGTCACCTGAAACATAGGAAAAGTGGGTCTCTGGGTAAAGGATATGCTCTGAGTGTGAAAACAAGCGTCCCCACCCCAAACTCGAACTCCAGAACACACTTTTATTATAATTTGAATTTTTCCTTTTAAACCATTAAAAAATTGCCTAATTTTGCGGAAAATTTTATTTTTCTTGAAAAATAAAAAATAAAAAACTTAGGGGTACCTAGCACATGTCCATACAACTCAATATTGATGCCTAGCATGCTTATATACATTGACACGTGAACTTTAATAACCTCCTAAGGCTTAACAACCAAGACGACCATTTCAACTTTGGAGGAGCAGTGAAAAACTCGAAAATTATACATCGCTTATTCAGCATTGCATAATTGACAAGGGAAAAAACAGCTTGGAATGATTGGATTAATCTCTAAGTCCTAGGAATCCAAGTCCTTTACAAAAAGTTTGCCATGCTAGAACATTTATTACAATTCCCCCAAGGGGGGATGAACATGTGGTACAAAAAAAAAAGGACCAAGAAGGCTTGATGGACTTTTGAACTCTGATATGACCAAGTGTACTTGATCATTCTTTGTCAGCTCGCCTGAAAGTCCAACTAGGTGCAACTTAGTTGGTAACAGGTCCTCCATTCTCCAGAGAATGGTACTCTACCCCAGGCTGAGCTTCAATCCCAGGCTGAATGTTGATCAGCCTTCTGGTCCCTGACCAGGAATACACCTGCAAGACCTAATTGGTCCCTGACAAAGAATCTACCCGGTCCCAGACCAATATGTCTCTATCTCTACCTGCAGAATCTATTCAGTCCTCATGACCAAGAACTGCCCGGTCCCTAACCAGAATTCCCTAGGGACAGATAGGGGCCCTAGACACATGCTAGGGACTTTGCCTTGGCTCCAATCTAGTTGGTCCCAGACCAAGAACCCCAATAGACTGTCGGGGGCCCTAGATACCTACTAGGGACTTACACTGCCTAGTTAACTAACCAGGAACCCTAGTTAACTGACTAGGGTGCCATCCTCCCAGAGAATGGCTCTCATAGTTGCATTATCTTTAACAGAAAGTCTCCTCAAACAAAGTGGACAAGATGCCAATAAAACCGTAATTTACCTTACTCAAGTTGCAAAAGCAACGTCAAACAAGAAAATGGAGAGATCTTACCAACATCAACCAAGAAAGAAAGCAAGAGATACTTCTCAGAGTCCTTCCTTAGCCACAAGTTATTACAACTATTCTTTGGATCAACCTTGCAAGATAGAAAAAGTCCTAGAAAATACACCATTCAACCTTCATCACATGCAAAGCTTCCAAAGAGAGAGGTGCACATCACTTTAAGAGCTCCAACATACCAAGAGGAAAAGAAAAAGATACATAATTTGAACCCTTTTATTGTTACAAATGAATACTAGGAGCCTTTATTTATATGAGGCTTCCTAGACTTATCTAACTTTAGAGCCTACCTCATTAAACGATAAAAAAACTAAAAGCTAGGGCTTGTCACCCACAAGCCTCCAAACCACAAAAGACTGAAAATAATGATAAAATTGAAAATTTTCAAAACCCCAATCCGATTTCAATTTCAGTTCATCATTGTTTAATGCCCAAAGCCCAATGTTAGCATTTGCATAAAAACTTAATAATTTATGACTGAAAACATAAAACACATGAGATTTCTTTCTTCTTTTGAATTCTGAAATTTATGGCAGCCATAAATTCATACTCACAAATTTAATACCAGCCACACACATGAAATTTAAACACTCAGATTTTTTGTCAAAATTGACCCAGGAAAAACCTTGAAGGGAAAACATGTTTGCAAAGAGATTTATTATTTCTTCATAGACAAATTATTCAACATATTATAGCAGTACTTATCTCTTTTTCATCTCTAAAACCATGCCAACAAACACACTGAAAACAGAAATTATGTCGCACATGTGACTATACTCAGCCTTGAAATATGAGTTGTACGGTCACTGTACGAACAACAATAAATGTTGTACCGCTGCCTCGAAAATCGTGTTGTACGGATTATTAATTCCTTCCTCGAAAACCATGCTTTCTCTCTCCTCGAAATTTGTGTTGTACAAACTGCATTAATTGTTGTACGGTCTGCTGCATTAAATGATGTACGATTGTCTCGAGATTCGTGCCACTCTGCTGGTATAGATGTCTCAAAATTTGTGCCCTTCATCTTCTTCCTAGTTTTAAAAAATTTAACAAGGGTTTCTTCTCTTTGGTTTTCTCTTGCTCCTCTCTCAAAATTCTCTCTTGAAAGTGAACAATGAATCTCTCTTTGCCTTTCCCAAACCCTTTTTGTTTGAGTAACTTCCTCCTTGAGATCAAAGGCTTAGATTAAAATCCAACTACATGAGATCAATGGCCCATCTCATTTCCTCATTAAAAATTCACTTTTTAATTAATAATGAGAATTTAATACTCACCCTCGTTAATGCTCATAAAGTCACTTTTAAAATTTAAACTCAAAACATTTAATTAAAATGTCACTTTATCATAAAGTCATTCTCACCTTTTAATATGGCCAGGGACCACTTTTAAAGTGTTCTTGTCCACCCCAAGGCATGAGTGAACAAACACTTCTCTAGGTAAAAAAATCAACATTCCCTCAAACCGAGGAAGGTGTTTTTCACCACTCCCATCTTGTCTCTGAAATGTATGTGCTTTCCTCTTCCCAAAGACTTTGTGAGAATATCTGCCACCTGCTCATCTGTAGAAAGGTACTATAATTCAACAGCTCCTCTCTGGACATAATCTCTAATGAAGTGGTATCTGATCTCAATGTGTTTTGACCTGTCATGAAACACTGGATTCTTAGAGAGCCTGATGCAACTCTAATTGTCACAGTGAATGATGGTAGGCCTCAACTCCTGACCAAATAAATCAACCATGAACTTGCGAAGCCACAATGCCTCGCAACTAGCCTGACTAGCTTCCATGTACTCAGCCTCTACAGAACTCAAAGCAACGGACTTTTGCTTCCAGCTGAACCACGACACAACAATCGATCCCAACCTGAAACAACAATGGGAAGTGTTCTTTCGGTCCAAAGCACTACCTGCTCAATCTGAATCCGTGAAGCCAACCAAATCCACTCCACCTGACCTCTTGTAGTCCAAACCATAGTCTACAGTCCCAACAAGGTATCTCAAAATATGTTTTGCAGCTACCCAGTGCACTCTCCTAGGCTCCACCATGAACTAACTGAGAGTGTTCACTGCAAAACTCATATCTGGTCTGGTGTTGACCAAATACATCAATGAACCAATGAGCTGATGAAACAAAGTAGGATCCATCAACTCTCCCTCAGAAGCATGAAGCTTCTTCTAGTTGGTGATCATGGGTGTAGACATAGGTCTGCAGTCCTCCATTTGAAATCTACTCAGAACATTTGCAGCATATTTTCCTTTCCCTAGGAAAACATGTCCATCCTCATGCTATACCTCCATGCCTAGATACTAGTGCATCAACCCAAGGTCAGTCATCTCAAACTCTGAAGAAAGATCCTTCTTGCATGCATCAATCAGGTGCTCCCCTCCAGTAATGAACAAGTCATCAACATACAGCAGAAGGATGAGCGGAACACCACCAACCACAATGTAGTAAAGGTTGGGATCCGCCTCACTCTTCCGAAACCCAATCGAAAGCAAATAGGAAGCAATCCTCGAGTACCAAGCCCGAGGGGCTTGCTTCAGGCCATACAAGGCCTTCTTCAGCCTGCATACATGAGAATCTCTCTCATAAATCTCAAAGCCCTGTGGCTGCTCCAAATATACCTCCTCCTGTAGAAGACTGTTGAGAAAAGCGGTCTTCACATCCATCCGATGGATCCTCCAACCCATCTCTGCCACGACGG
Source organism: Pseudotsuga menziesii (assembly GCA_001517045.1). NCBI lineage: Eukaryota > Viridiplantae > Streptophyta > Pinopsida > Pinales > Pinaceae > Pseudotsuga > Pseudotsuga menziesii. The sequence continues at coordinate 103,101 of LPNX010099526.1, forward strand.
AGATCACTGCTCTGATTGAAGAAAATATGGCAACCAGCGCAAAGGTCTCATCATAATCAACTCCCTCTATCTATGAGAACCCACACGCTACAAATCAAGCTTTGTACTTCTCGATGCTTCCATACGCAGCATGCTTGATTTTGTAGAGCCACTTGGAAGTCACAACTGACTTCTCCTCTGGTCTCGGAACAACTTCCCACACCCCATTCTTCATGATGGAATTGTACTCTTCCATCATGGCATCTCTCCTAACCTGGTGTATGGAAGCCTCCTCATAAGTAGTAGACTTGGACTCGCGCAAGCTAGTCACCTATGCCATGTAGCTGGAAAATCTCTCAGGGGCCTTACTCTCTCTAACCTCCCTCCTAGGTGGCCCTAGAGACTCTTTTGCTTCATTCACAAGCTCCCTAAGCCAACTTGGATTTCTCTCCTTGGAAGAAGCATCCTGTCGCAGACCCTCCCCTACATACTCATCAGACAAATGTCTCCCTGAAGAAGTACCAACAATCTGAGATCCTGTTCCCGGTGAACCTGAACCTGTACCATGTGTATCTAAATCACCTGAAGGTGTAACCTGTGATACATAAACCTGTCCCTGTACAAAAAGAACCTGTAGATTGAGTCCCTGAAACTGATAATCCTATATCCTGTGACCCAGTCACTCCTGAAACCTATGACCCTGTGCCCTAACTCGCTAAAATCTGTGATGCTATCACCTGTGGAGTACTTTGTTGCTCCTCTATCTCAGAATCTCGAGATCTCTTGAAGGCTCGCTCATCAAATCTCACCTCCCTCCTCACCACAACTTTCCTCTGTGCAAGAAGGTAAATGCGGAAAGCCTTTGAAGTCTCGTCATATCCAACAAAAATACCCCTCTCTCCAGTAACCTCCAACTTTGTCCTTTTCTCAGAAGGGACATGGGAGTATGTAAGGCATCCAAAGATGCGGAAGTGGCCTATCTCAGGCATCTTCCCAGTGAACATCTCCTCAAGAGTTTTGCACCCCAAGGCACAGTGCGAATTCCTGTTCTGCACATAAATAGCTGTACTACAGGCCTTTGCCCATAGAAAGAAAGGAATACTCTGATCATGCAGCATAGCTCTAACTGCACCCACTATCGAACGGCTCTTCCTTTCTGCCACTCCATTCTACTGTGGAGTGTAAGGAACTGTCAACTGTCTCCTGATCCCCTCCTGTCTACAAAACTCATCGAATGCATGGGAAGTATACTCACCCCCATTATCTGATCGAAGTACCTTGATCTTCTTTCCTGTTTGGTTCTCCACAAGAGCTTTGAACTCTTAGAACCGAAGCAAGACTTCCTCTGATTTCTTGCTTCTAAGGAAATAGATCCAGGTCTTCGTGGAAAAGTCATCAATGAAAGCAATGTAATACTCAAAACCTGTCAACGACGCAGAAGACATGGGACCACATAAATCTAAATGAATCAACTCAAGCACTCCCTCTGATCTGTCGTCACTGCTCGGAAAAGCAGTCTTGGTGTACTTTCCCAAAGCACACCCTCTACATACACCACTCTGCTCTATGCTGAAATCTGGCAAACCTGTGGTCATGTCTCTCAACATCCTCAACGCTGAATGATGAAGATGAGCCATCCTCTTGTGCCATAACTCACACAACTCACTGCTGCTCTGAGTGAGTTACAATGCATGATGTGGCTGGAAGAGAAGCTTGTACAGTTTCCCGCATCTGACTCCAATCACATATGAAGCAGATGGACCCTCTACTTTGGGAAAGATGTGAACTTTCCCATCTAGGACATATACCCAAGGCCTCTGTCCTCAATCGTGGAAACTGACACAAGGGTCTTCTTCAGCCCAGGGACATACAATACATCCCTCAGTATCATGGGCTGCATGGACTCCTTGTCAAAGTGGACTGTCCCACGCCCAACTGCTCTCACCACTGTATCATCGCCCAATACAACCTCCAACTCCAAGCCTGTCTCTGAAATATCGGTGAACATGTCTCAATCACCTACCATGTGACTTGAAGCTCCACTATCAATGTACCAAGTGGAGGAAGTAGTGGAAGCACTCAATGAATTCCCAACAATCATGGAATGCTCCATGTGATCCTCAACGTCCCTGCTGATGATTGATGATGCTCTCTCTACACAAGCACCAACAAAGAGAGAAAACTCTCTCAAATCTAGCAGCATACTCATCAATCTCTATTGAAGCTAATGTCTGTTGTTTCTTCTTCTTCTTGTTTGGGCATTGTCCAGCATAGTGCCCAAACTTCTGGCAAGCAAAGCATCTCACTTTGCTCATGTCTTTCTTCTCTCCATCCTGCTGCTTGGTTCCACCCTTAGAACCCTTCTTGGACTTCTTCTTCTTCCCCTTTGTTGCTAATGCCACATTCTCCTCATCATCTTTGTTGCAAGATGTGCTGCCCTGTACATATCCTCTACGGGTCTCCTCCTGTATGAAATCATCCCAAAGACAATCCCAAGAAGGAATGTGCTCACGAGTAACCATTGACTCCATAAATAATGCCCATGGATTCGTCACACCATTCAAGGCTATACGCACCAACTCGACACTCTGTATCACCTCCCCAATAGCTCCAAGCTCATCACGAACCTATGTAATCCTGGTGAGGTAAGTGGTCATATTCTCACCCTTGTTCATGTGAATGCTCTTTAACCTCTCCCTTAATACCATTTTCTGATTCTCATCGAAACTTTGGTATAGGTTAGTTAAAGCAGTCCACGGGCATGATCTTTACCTGAAATGTGTGGAATCACATGATATTTTATTGCATCAAGAAGGATTCTTTTCGCCTTTATATCCCTCTTGTCGAATGCAGCCCTAGCCACTGCATCTGCGGGAACACTCACTGGATTTGCAGTAGTGTTGTTCACTATATCCCATAGTTCACTATCCTGTAAAATCAACACTATTCTATCCTTCCAAGGACTGAAATTTTCAGCCCCATCCACCCTGTCTTCTATCCTAAGACCGATAGCCATGACTATAAGAAAGTTCAAGTACTTGTTTTCCTTTATTTCTCCAAATCTGAAATTTCTTTTGTGTGTGAATTTTCAACCTTCACTCTGCTCTGATACCATGAAAATTTTCAAAGCCCCAACCCGGTTTCAGTTTTAGTTCATCATTGTTTAATGCCCAAACCCCAATGTTACCATTTGCATAAAAATTTAATAATTTATGACTGAAAACATAAAACACACGAGATTTCTTTCTTCTTTTGAATTCTAAAATTTATGGCAACCCTAAATTCTTACTCAGAAATTTAATACCAACCACACACATGAAATTTAAACACTCAAATTTTTGGTCAAAATTGACCCAGGAAAAACCCCGAATGGAAAACTTGTTTGCAAAGAGATTTATTATTTCATCAAAGGCAAATTATTCAACAAATTACGGTAGTACTTATCTCTTTTTCATCTCGAAAACAGTGCCAACAAACACATTGAAAACTGTTGTACGGAACCCACAAAATTTTGCCACATGCATGACTATACGGATGCCTCAATTTCTGTGCAAACTCAGCCTCGAAATTTGTGTTGTACGGTCACTATACCTACAACAATAAATGTTGTGCGGCTACCTTGAAAATCGTGTTGTACGGATTATTAATTCCTTCCTCGAAAATCATGCCTTCTCTCCTCGAAATTCGTGTTGTGCGAACTGTATTGCCTGCATTAATTGTTGTACGGTCTGCTGCAATAAATGTTGTACAACTGTCTCGAGATTCATGCCACTCTACTGGTATAGATGTCTCGAAATTCGTGCCCTTCCTCTTCTTCCTAGTTTTGGAAAATTTAACAAGGGTCTCTTCTCTCTGGTTTTCTCTTGCTCCTCCTCTCTCAAAATTCTCTCTTGAAAGTGAACAATGAATCTCTCTTTGCCTTTCCCAAACCCTTTTTGTTTGAGTAACTTCCTCCTTGAGATCAAAGGCTTAGATTAAAAGCCAACTACATGAGATCAATGACCCATCTCATTTCCTCATTAAAAATTCACTTTTTAATTAATAATGAGAATTTAATACTAACCCTCATTAATACTCATAAAGTCACGTTTAAAATATAAACTCAAACGTTTAATTAAAAGGTCACTTTATCATAAAGTCATTCTCACCTTTTAATATGGCTAGGGACCACTTTTAAAGTGCTCTTGTCCACCCCAAGGCATGAGTGAACAAACACTTCTCTACGTAAAAAATCAACAAAAATTATGTAGATGGCTTCATCCGGATGAAGTGATGAATCGGGAATGAACGTCATGCCCAACTAACCCCAATAATGTAGAAGATCCCTCAACGCCCTCCCCTTAAGAAAGACAAAGCTCTCTTGAAGAAGATGATGTCATGATGCAGATGAAATGTGCACATGTATATCAAGAGGAGGAGTCATACAAGAGAAGGAAGGTCCAAGTGGGCATAAATGAGGAGTGTTAAATCAAGTATGAAAACCCTTACACACGCAATCACCTTCTACATAGCATAAACATGAGTGTGGTTAGGAGCCCCTAAGCCATGAGTCCTAATGGGCCCATCCCAAGAAGCACCAGACACTAACGAAAGGCACGAATGGCCCAACATGATGGGGCACTTCCGCCCATCAAGGGGCAGTCAATAATGCCACTAAGCCAACACTTCTTGGAGTGAAAACCAAGAGGACACGTCATGGCTAGACCATGGGTTTTAAGCCCCACTAGACCAATACTTTTACATAAACAAGCCCAAAATTGGCCTTTTACAATGACAAAAGACCCCTTTCACTCCAGTATTTCTTGGCAAGCATGACTAGACCACCTTGTTTGCAACTACCATTAATTACAAACAATTTTGTCAGATCTAGTCAAAATCCAAGTCAAACCAAGTCAAAATAGGTGTATTTCGAGAAGGAACATGTCATACAGACACTAATAGGTTGGAAATGCGTTTCCCGCACGTGGGATGCATTTGTACGACTGAAAACGCATTTACAAGCTATACCAAAATGTGCCTAGCATGGCAACATGTACAACATTTCTGGCAACATAGTGGTGGATATAAGATAGAAAGGGCCTTGGTAGAGAATCCACTTCAAAGATCACCCACTTTATCTGAGCTACCCTCCTTATATGTAACGACTAAATGACACTGTTGAAAGTAGAAAACCCATTCTGCATGTCTTTGGTCTTGAATTTTAAATTGGGAATTGAAAAAAAAGGGGGTGATGATTAGTGTATAAGATAGTTTTCTTATCAAGGATATAGTGCCACCATTATTTGAGTTCTTGGATAGACATATAAAATTCCTTGTGGTAAGAGTTGCAGTTTGTGAGAGCAAGCATCAGGGTTGGCTGAGAGCATCCTTCAGCTTCTGAAATGCTCATTTTTCTTCAGAAGTCCAATAAAGATTCTTATGATTTAAATTTTAGTGGGTGAGCAATGTGGGAGTAGTGGTGAATGTTATTTCTTGTACAAAATCCTTGCCTCCCTGGAAACTCTCCAAATTTGTAGCATCAGTAAGTATGGGCAAGTCCTTCAAAACTCAAACTTCGATTGGATCTATATGAACTTTAATGTCATCAATCACAAAACCATTGGAAAAAGTCTTCGCCAAAGAAAGACTTCTTCATTTTGCGTTGCAATTTGTATTTGCAAGGGAGGTCCAAAACTATTCAAACATGCTTCCAATGATTAGACCAAGTTTTTCTAGAATTCAGAATGTTATCTAAGTAAAATGGAAAACTTATCAAGGTGTGACTCGTGAGTGTAATACGTCATTAGTGATCTTATTGAAGGTAGCAAGGGCATTGGTAGGTTGAAGGGCATAACTAACCACTCATATAGACCAAACCTAGTCTCGAAAGTTGTCTTCCATACATCTAAAGGTTCCATCCAACTTTGCTGATAGTTAAAGTAAGGTCTAGCTGGTGAATATTTACCCCCCTTTAGCTGATCAATCAGGTCATCAATTTGGTGTAAAGGGTAGCAATATTTTATAGTGCAGTTATTCAAGGCATTGTAATATACACAAAATCATCACTCCTGTTGTTCTTTCTTGGGCACCACCAAAACAAGAGATCTGCAAGGGGATGTACTAGGACTTATTTTTCCATACTCCACATGATGTGTCATCTACCTCTCAATCTTTGCAATCTCCTTGGGTGAGATGTGGTGAGCAGGAAAGTTTGATGAGAAAGAACCAAGAGTGAGCTCAATGGAATGTTGCATATTCTGAAGGGTAGGTGTTACCACCTAAGTTGTATTTGGTGGTTTTTTCAAGTGAGTCAGCGAAGTAGAACAAGTACACTTGTTCATGATCAAATTACAGAAGTCCGCAAGCCTTTTTCTGGGAGTCTGTTCGGAAATGTTTGTAACACATGTTCATACCCCCTTGGGGAAATTGTAAAAATGTCCTAGCATTTGATTTTTTATAAAATGGCTTCCCAGACTTAAGCATCAAGTCAACTAGCCCAAAGTGTTTTTTCCCTTGGTTATTATTGGTTGTTGAACAAACGACTAATAATTTCGGAGTTTTTCACTCACAACTCCAAAGTTGGGGTAGTCGTCTTGGTGTTTCAACCTTAGGAGGTTATTAGAGCCTTCATGTCAGTGTTTTTCAACATGCTAGGCATTTGAATTGAGTTGTATGGACATGTGCTAGGTCCCCCTAGAGTTTCGTCTTTTTCCGAGAAAAAATTATTTTTCCACAAAATTAAGCCATTTTTTAATGGTTTAATTAAAAATTTTCAAAATGTAATAAAATTCAGATACAGAGTCTGTTTTTGGCGTGGAGACACTCGTTTTCACACTCAAAGTGTCCACTTTACCTCAAGGACCACTTTCCACATCAGTCAAGCGACCAGAACACCTCGTGGAGCATTATTCAGCTAAAGATGTGTCAGAATGGCATTTAAATGCTAAATTATGACATTTTGGCACCATGGTCAAAGTTTGAAAAGGTGAAAAATTAAAATAATATTGAATGGGGTGACATGGCATGGATCCCCCTAAGGCTCACGACCTTTTTCAATTGAGTTTATGTTAAAACTTTGTATTAAAACTTTGATTCAAGCGTATGGAAGCTCACGTGAGGAGATGAGGGTGAAGTCATGAAGCTTTCACGCTAGCATGTGGAAGCTAGCGAATGGGGAGAAAGGGGGGACCCCTCCTCACGTTGAAGCTTCTTTTCTTTGTTGTTTAATACTTTGGATAAACACACCATACATTGGGTTAGCGCATTTGAGATGAGGGTGACGTCAAGGCTTTCCTCATGTGAAGGCTTCTGTGAGGTGTGAAGTGGGGCTCCACCCCTTTCAACATTTAAAGTTTTGATTGGTGGGTGGATTTTGGTGACTAGCAAATCAAGAGAAATGATATCACCCGCTTCACCAACCTCCATGGAAGCTCACGCATGAGGGAAGGATGCCGAGTTGGATCTTGGTGAGTGTTGGGGTGTGTTGGCATTTGTTGGGTGACTCAGGTCGGTTCTGTTGTCCGCCGAATGCACACCAACAGCAGAAATCTAATGAAAGTTGTCTCCTCACTTGAGAAAGTGGGAGAGGTGTGGCCTTGGGGGCAAGCACAGAGCCAGGTACTGTCACCTACTCCTAGCTCCTCCGTTTAGGCTAACTCCTAACAAAGCCAAGGGGGGTTGTCCCTAACAAAGAATTTTCTATGGCTCAATGTGTTTAAGTGTTTTTTTATGTTATGATGCGAATGGGTGTTGTTTAGGAGTGATTATGATGAAAGATGATTATAATTATGAATTTCGAACACAAGACAAAAGCAATCCACGTTGTTGTACTGGATTAACAAATGAACAGTATATCAAGAACTTGCAAAATAAAGATGCATTCACAGATAAAGATTTTTATAAGCCAAGGACAAATGATCCAGATTTAATAATCATGCATAAAATAATAGACCAGTGCCTTATGGAGTCGAAGCTCTGCAATGCTTAAATAACAATAAGTCTCGAAATAAAGCTAGTGAATGTTATGCGAGTGCTCTTGGTACGTTTTAAATGTTTTAGTGGCCTTGCTTATTATGGCTTTGAAACGAAGAAGGTATTAGAGACCAACCAGGAAAGTGTTCAGAGTCATTTCGTTAAAGACATGTCGGCCCGTCCAATATCTCGGGCTGGCATCCAAGAGGATTGACCAGCTAGCCGCGAAGCTTTAGATAACGGGGAGTTCCGGCGCCTTTACTGAGAATAGACTTGAAACTTTCTATAACGTCGATACGTTGGTTAAGGGGCAAAATTTTAGTTGTGTTGTTATTGCGATCTTAGCAAGTCCGTTCACCGTTCTGAGTACGAGCCCAACTATGAAGTCGGCAGAGCATACTAGGTGAAGGATGTCAACGAAGTAAATTAATTATGGGGGAATGTGAGTTGAAAAGATTTTATTATTATGAGCACACAGTTCAACTCTCCAACAGAGAGTGCTCTTGACTTTGTCTTATGACAGAAGTTCAAGAGACTTTAATTAATCTATATGTTTAATGCAAGGATAATGCAGTGGGAATGCTCTCCGACAGAGAGTGCTCTTAACTTGGGTTATTGCAAGTTCAAGAGACTTTGGTTCTTTTTATGAGACAATCAACTTGTAAATTGAAACCACATGATAGCTCGACAAATTGTAAAATAATGAAGCGATGACATAGTAAGATAATAAACCACTTGTAAACAAAGAAAACAACTAATCTACCCAAGAATCTCTTTCAGGTTTTAAGGCCTTAATCGGGAGAGCATGGGGGTAAATAGAAAAACCGAAATAAAAACAACTCCCCGATAGAGAGCACTCTTGATCCACAAAGTGAGATTCAAGAGAATTCTAATTGTTAAGCAGTTGAAAAACTTTTGAAAGATGAAAAATTTTAAAAGATAAACAACTTAACAATGAAATAAAACAAGCTAAGCTAGCAATTAGTGGAAAGTAAATCTAAGCTAGCAATCACTATTCTAAAGCAAAATGAAACTAAACTAGCAGAATATTTCTAAATGCAAAAGATGGAAAATCAATCTAATCTACTCGAAAAATATGACAAAGATCTAAGCTAACCAAGGCAACACTCTTCCTCAAATGGGGAAGAAACACGAAAATGGGAGGCCTTATCCCACTTAGCCTTATTTCATTAATACTTTACAAGATGAGGACATTCAGCCCTTTGAAAATGAAGAAAGGGACTAATCAAGAGAATTTGAAGCCTTATTATGACTTGTACAAAGGAGAATGATTTTTTGAGATTAGATCATCTTCTTGGTATGGTTCTTCGTTTTAGCTCTAAATCTTTTGGATCTAGCTTTGCTTGCTCTTTCTTTGCTTGATTTTGCTCTTCGTTCACCTGTAAGTAAGAGCTCTAAACAACAGCTAGTAAGAGTGTTAGAAAACCAAATTTTAACTTATGACTCTGGAAGATGAAAGTGAACAAGATGATAAGTGCCCAATGAGATATATATAAAAGCCCAAAACAATAAAATAAGACCAAAAATCAGACCTTGGGAAATAAGAGGAAAAGCTTGCCTTTTATGACTCAAAATGCACGTTTTTCAATGAAATGACCTGAAATTTTTTTAGAAATAAAACTTAAAGATTTTTTCTAATTTTTAGGTTAATTTTCAGAATTGGAAAATAGCAAAAAAAATGTCAAAAAAACAGCAAAAAAAACAGCAAGCTTAAATTTGCATGCTTTTCGAGGAAAAGATCAAAAAATTAAAAAATATAATTTTTGAAAAATTTTCTGATTTTTAGGCTAATTTCCAGAATTAAAAAATAGCAGAAAAATGTCAAAAAATCAACAAAAAATAGCAAGCTTAAATTTGCACGTTCTTCGAAAAAAGATACAAAAAACTTGAAAAAATCATTTTTGGAAAATTTTCGAAAAAATTCTGATTTTTAAAAGAATTTCCAGAATTGAAAAATAATGAAAACACAGAAAAACCAGAAAGCCTAAAAGTGGAAAATTTGCATGTTTTTCGAGAAAATTCGTGCACGTTTTCCAAGGCAAAAAAGAAGTCAAAATATTGACTTTTAAGCACTAGTCTTGAAATTTTCAGCAAGCTGAAAATACGCAAGAGATAGCAGGGAAAAATAAGTGGCACGCAAAACAATGCGGCAATTAGGGACAAACCCCAAAGTACTTCTCAAGACAAAAGTTTGCCAAAAAGAAAGATGGATTTACAAGCTTGAAATGAGACTAGGATCTTAGATCTAGTAAAAGTTAAAGATTTGAAAAATAGTAGATCTAAACCCAACAAGTAAATCAAAGTATGAATCTTTGATATACTTTAGCCAGTCATAATGCAAGATCTAGAAATGTGAATAAATTGATAATACTTGCACTACTTGGAAAGCAAATCAATAAGATAAAACCTGTGAAAATGTAGATCCGTTTTGTCGTCACCAATGTAACCAAGAGATTTTTTTTAGTTTGTAGTTTGATGGATGAGGCAAGCAAGCCCTTCGTTTCTCGATTTCTTAAAGTAGAAGCCTCCTTTAGGCACCTGTAGAATGAATGCATAAACCAAACAAAAGCTCTTGTATTTGGGAGAATACCTGAAAGCCACAAAACTTAAGCGAAAAGCATAGATCAAATAATATTGTGCTAGATTGTTAGCCTTCTAATCACAAGATCATATACTTAAGAATCAAAAGAAATGAGCTAAGAATGGTATCACCTTGAACAAAATGAAGCATGCAACACAAAGAACTCCCACATGGACCTCCAAAGTCTTCTACTTTATTCAAATTCAAACAATATTACAAATTTCTTCAGAGTGTACTTGCACAAATTCTCCATGTTGTAGAGCTCAAACGAGCCTCTACTTATACAAAAAGGAAAGAAAATAGGGCTCAAATCCCTAAATCCGGACTAAGAGTAACACCGAAGTAATCGAATGAGCTCAGCATGATGATTTGGAGTTGAACGGAGTTGCAACTGAGCTGTAACTGAATGTTGAAGTAATGAGGGGGGGTGGGGTGGCTTATCCTCCCTCGTAATGATCACCCAACCAATAGATAACCCACACTTCAACCAAAAACGAATTTGACCAAAGAGGGCAAATTTCTGGCTGATAGTTCAACTGCTACACTCCAATACTTGATCTGAAACTGACCGATATTGATTGGAATCATCATAAATGCTCCGTGCCATCTCATTTAGCCTTTTATTTTATTCAATTTGGTTTATTTTGGAGAGTTTTTTATTTTCTCCAAAATATTCATTTTTAATATTTTAATTAATAATTTCTCCGTAAATGACTTTTTTGAGAAATTATTAATTATGAGGCTGAATGAACTTCTGAAACTTGGAGATAGCTGGCTGGCTAATCATGAATGATTTTTTGCTTAACATTAGAGCCTTCAATCACTGAATTCGAGTTCCGGATGGCTGACTTATTACAAAATTAAATTTTCCATTTAAATTATGGAAAAATTTAATTAAAAACTTAGGAAAATATTAAAAAATTAAAAAATTAAAAAATACAAAATTTGACGTGTCCGGTAAAAGTTTTTCAAAATTTTTTTCTGAGGATCCTAGTGACTTAGGACATGACCATAGTCTATTCTAATAATGTCTAGTAGGTTTATACATACTCAGTTGGGCTCTAATAACCCCCCAAGGCCCAGAGTTCAAAATCGAGCATTCCAGCTTTGGAGGAACTGGGAGAAAACCTCGTCGATTATACTCGGCTATAGGCAAAGCATAATTGTCAAGAGGAAAAAACTCCCTGGAATTTCTTTGTTCAAATTCTACATCTTAGGAGACCGAACCACTCAAAACACCCTACTAGCACATTTTATTATAAACCCCACGGGGCCATGGTCATAATTACTTAAAACAAAAACTGACTAGCCAAAACTGGTTAGGCACAAAGGCGGATCATCTGATACATTGGAACACAAACATTTATCATGTTTGTCAAATGGTGGCTCCTCAGTTAATCCAACTATGGTACAAAGAAGTTGGTAACAGGTTCCTCTTCACTTCAACTCCAGATTGACTCAGTCCAAGCTCAGTTCAGGCTTAGATCACTCTCGGTTTATCTTCAGTGTTGGTAGGCCCCCCAGGGGCTTGCTCTGGCTATAAATAAAGCCTCTGCCTCTCTCACAAACTAATTGGGTTTGGAGTAAAAGAGTGCATGCTGTTGTAATCTGTTATGCTATTTTTTGCTTGATAATAAAAATCTTTGGAGGCTAATGATGTGTTGCTTTGGTGTGTGGGCCAAAATTGTTACATTTTCATGAGTTAACTAGTTTCTTTCTTGCATTTTTTTGTTTACTCTAGATATAGATCTTTCCTCGCCATGATTCCTCTGAATCCGTAGGAATAGGAATTGTAAGTAAGTTTACTTTCATTGCTATTTATTGATGTATGCTTATAGATCAAGATTTACATGACAAATAAGTTTAGTTTATTTCCATGTTATTTTAGTCTCATTTTATATATGTTTTCAAGATCTCACGAGTATGCAAAGTTTGTGATTGAGTTTCAGGGTATCCAATTTGGAGGAGGTGTGGATCTAGTTTTGACTTCACTCAATCTCCAACAATCTCCAATAACATAGTCCCTCAGCATCCCACTACGAAGTCTTTGAGCAAATCTTTCGCGGCAACAAGCTCTTTCTCCATCTCTTTCTCTTCTTAAAAAATCATTTTATCCCTTGGTTACTTTCCTTGCTTTTGTAGATCTATCATGTTTAAAGTTAAAATATTTCTTTAGATCTCTTTTGCAAGTTCTTAAAGCTTAGATCTAAAGTGCTTTAAAGTTTTATGTTTTCAAGAGTAGATCTGGCATAAGAAAGTTTAATTTTTTGCAAAGCATTTTAAGTGAAATTTATAGCTTGCATAAAGTAAACTTTCCTTTAAAGTCTAAAGATAAATCCAGCATAAAGTGCACATCGTATTAGCTGCCCAAAAGGCAATCCAAGATCCCAAGGAAAGCTTGCTTTACTTGGTTGAATTTTTGCATTTTAACATAGTTTTAACTTAGAATTTTTTTACGAAATTTTTTGCATTGTTCAAAAACACTTTTAAAGTGTTTTGGGACACTTTATACTAATTAAAGTTTGCTAGTTTTTAGTAGGTCCATCCAAAAAGAGGAGGAAGTGTTGTCCAAAAATCGCTTTTTGGACCATCCGAAGACCCCCAAGGGCTTCCCCTTTTTCTGTGTTAACTTTTGGACCTTTTTGTAAGCCCTTGGGTTCGTCCTGTATAAGAACCAAGTGGTATTTTCTATCAAGTTGTAATCAAGTATAATAAAAAACAAATTTGAGTAGGCTCTGTTACCACTTAATTGGTAACGTGTTTTCAGAGGTTTGTTTTGAGGTCACACAGTATGTTACAGGCTGTCCATTCTTGGTTCTAAAGGGCTGAGAAATAAAGGTTCTCATGGCATAGGATCCTCGTAACAATAAAGTTAGTTCTTTTGCTCCACGCTATCATCTCAGCCGCCATAAATGAAGGTAGCATACTACAGCACACAGTCAATGTTAATGAAGTGTTGCAGTTCTGGGAAATCATTGTTTTTTTTTTANCCCACGCTATCATCTCAGCCGCCATAAATGAAGGTAGCATACTACAGCACACAGTCAATGTTAATGAAGTGTTGCAGTTCTGGGAAATCATTGTTTTTTTTTTACCCAAAAATTGTTTCGTAACATGGTAACAAGTTAAAACTTGGAGATCAAAAGGAATTATCTGGTATCTAGGCTTCATGTTGTTGAAAAGTCAGAGGCAGTCCTTGTTCAAAGCGAAAATAATCCATACTCAGCGCATTCTTACTGAAATATGAGTCTAATCAAAGGGCCATCTCTGTACTATCAAGCAATGTGGTGCTGGATAATTGGAGCAGACTGTACCTGCAAAATCAAGAAAATTAGCAGCACTCATGTGCAACAAAAAACATTCAGAGAAACAGGGTACTCAGACCCAGTAATGTAGTTTGTGTAGATGAGTTTGGAGCTAAAGGAGATGGAGAGAATGATGATACCAAGGCATTTAACGATGCATGGAATAAGGCTTGTTCATCAGCACCTGCAGTTCTCCTTGTACCTGTAACACCCCGGTTTTGACCCCATTTGCATTTAAATATTATGATGTAAATAATCATGGTGTGGAGCTAGGCAAACGCCCCGCCATTGGTTTAGTGTTTATGTTTCGGCAATTAAAGTTGAGCCGATGGTATTTTATGCTAGCTAAACATTAAAAAGCTGGACATCATGTTAAATTTGCAATTTTAATTAAAAACCCACAACCGGCTATGTCAACGCAACTAAATGAGATGGGGGCATGATTTTTCCTAAGGATGAGGGAGTGGGGGATTGGAAGAGTGGAAAGAAATTCGAAATGGCCAGAGCACCATTTTTGGAAAAACGTTTTTAATTTTTATTGAGCAAGAAAACACCAAAAACGACCATCTTTCCCTCATGCAGCAGCGTTTCACCTTCCCTCGCGATTTTGGAAGGGAAAAAACGTTTTTGGAAACCCAATTGGGGAATTCATGCGGCAGGAAGCAAGCAAAAATGATTCTGAGTCTACACCTTTCAGGAATTTCTCCTGTTCGACTATCTAGATCCTTCACGCTTTGGGTTTTCCCAGTGTGGATTGTTTCACTTCAAGTTTTCTCCTGTCTGCTAGTTTTTTTGCTGAACCCGATTGCCCAGAATCCGAATTTGTGTATTCGATTTGAATAACCAGCAAGCGTTTTCGTTTGGGTAATTTTTGCAACATTCGGTATGGCTCCGGCAATGTTCATAAATTCTTGATTACTGTGTGTGTATGCAATCCTTGGCGTCTGCTATGTTTTGTTAATTCCGGTACTGAGATAACTGTGTGCACATCCTTGCTTTGGCATCAGAATTGATTGAAGGAATGGAAATAGAGTCTAGACTTGCTTGATAAACCTAGTGTGTGAAAGAACCTCACATACCAATCTAGAAGGCTAGTTTTCTTCTTCGCATGCCCTGAATAGCACTGGAAGGGAAGGCATAGCCTAAGGGACTGTGTAGTAGAGAAGGGAATGCTTCGTTGTGTTGGGTGTGTAATTGTTTAGAAATCAAGCTAGATCCAGTGTGGGTGTTCATAGCTCTGGGGTTGAGCTCACTAGCTTAGCAGTCAGTCTTTCCATCTCCTTGGCAGCCTGATAAACCCAACTAGAAGGATGGCTTGGTTGTTAGCCTGATAAACCCATCTGTTGGCTTGGCTGTGTCTCATGTGAATTTGGCTAAGTGTAAACCACTGCCTGTGTAAGTCTGATAAACCCAACTCTGTTAGCTTGACTGAGTTTTATTGTATCCTTGGCTATGGGGAAAGTCTGCTAGTGTTCCTTATTCTTTGGGGAAAATCATGCCCAGCTCGGCCTATGGTTGGGTGGAACGTTGCAGCGACATAGCTGTTTACGGGACAAGCTTCTCCAAAGATAAATATTCTTGTTTAATTAAGCTCTGCAACTGTATTTGCTTATGAATCATTATGAAATTATCATGAACATGTTCAATGCATGAATGTATTGAATGAATGATTTGCTTCCGTTGTATATATCATGTACATTTTATTATGCATCTGTGTATTTATATGCTTTAAGTTCAATGCATTTTTATATATGTATTATGTTCATGGAGGCTTAGATTGCCCGAGTTGATAGATGTTAGTCGCGTCCTCTCCGTCGAGTAAGGGTTAGGGACGTGACAGTGTGGTATCAGAGCTCTAGTTTCAGCTTTGGGCCTCAATGGGCCATGAAGAACTAGCCTCTGTGTTCAGATAGAAAGAAGAGGCAGACAGGAAATTGTTTTTGAAATTTTCTCTAAGTATGAATTTTTTCTAAGTATTGGAGAAAACACTTCTTTGTGTGGCAGCTATAACTATCTTTCCTTGCCGACACAGCGGGCGAGTTTTGTTGATTGAGTCGTAGCGGCGACAGAAAAGAAAAGAGTGAGCCGTTGTAGCGGCTGGGTCTCCTGGAAGGAGCCGACGAAAAATTTCTGGAAATTTTTCTCTGTGTAAAAAAAAAACTCTTCCTTATCGGCTGAGAAGGCTGAACTGGGCTAACCGTAGCGGATGGTTTCCCAAGAGTTGAGCCGCAGCGGCGGCAGACAAGGGAAGTTTGGGTCGCACCAACGACGAGTGGAAATCAGGCTTCGAGCCGCAACAGCGAGCGAAAGTCAGGCTTCGAGCCACAACGACGAAAGGAAGTTAGGGCTCGACCCGCAACGGCGGGTAGAATCTAAGTTTTTCGCCGCCGAAGACGAAGGAAAAATTTGTCTAAGTGTTGGCGGCGGCAAGAAAAAGAAGATCGGGGCCGCAGTTGCAGATGGAAGTTGGGGAAAAAGCCGCTACGCAGCGGAAGAAATTTGAAAATAGAGCCAATGTGCAGCGGAAGAAATTCGAAGTTTTGAGCCGCAACGGCGACAGGCAAAAGAAGATGGAGCCGACGAAGCGGCGGAGGGAAAAAGAAGATGGAGCCGACAAAGCAGCGGATGAGAAAAGAAGATGGAGTCGCTACGGTGGATGGAAGATGAAGATCGAGCCGCTGTAGCGAGTGAAAGTCTAAAAATTTTCGATGCAGCGGGTGAAAATTTTGAAAATTTTGCCAAAACAGAGAAATTCAACAGGGTTTTTCAATGAGATCTACAAGGCTAGGAAGATGAAAATTGGCAGCCTGTTTATGCACCAGATTGCACGAAATCGACAAGGGGGCAAGCCCCCTTGAGCCCTGTCGTCCCCCTGAGACAATCCTTCTTGTGAAAGAAAATTCTGTGTTTTGGGCAAAGTTGTCAATGTATGATTTTTCCAAGCGAAGGTAAGTAATGTATGATTCATGTGAATGCTATGCAGCTAACAACTATGTTATTAACACATTTTGCAGAATCTTAGTCACCTCGAAAAGTAGCATTCCAGATAGTGCAATTGGGTAATGTAATGTCCTCGTCCAATTAGGCAACAAAACACCCGCTAACCTACTTAATCCCCATAGGTTCGAGCGGGTACTGCATAAGAGGGGATTAACCGAGGACATTTGGTACTTAGAACAACTCGGGACACACATTCAGTACTAAAGTCAGCAGTAGGCTAAAAGAAGCCTTTTCTCTTTAGGCTTAAAAGTCAACGTCAAATTAGAATCGCATGCATGCAAAAGTAAAAGCACAAACCCTAAAAGTGACATGCAAACCCTAAAAACGCATAAGGATTTATTTAAAAAGAATGAGGGAGCCTAAAGAGATACTTTTGGATTATTATTGATTTTGGAGCTCTTGAGTAGCAGCACAGCGTACGGCCACAACAGTTGGGGTTGAAGACGGCGTCTTCAGCTAACGGGGTTTCGACAGTGAAATATATGCCCTAGTCTCATCCAGGGTAAACCATCCAGGTTCACCATTCACTCTTCAACTTATTCATCCAGTTGCAGTTATCCAGTATCCATTAAAGATTGTTTGCAGGGACACATGTGTAGTCATAGGGGGGTTTTTAGCTGGAAAACCCCAAATCATTCATTGGGTCCTCAAATCTCAGTTTATCTTCAGAATACCGGCACCAGTCTCATCATCAGTATCATCCTCCAGCACCCAGTGATTATCAGATCCTGTCTTGCTCATTCGAAGCAGTTCTCAGCAATTTGGGGATCAGGGGGGCGTAAGCAGCTAAACCTCCAGATCAATTCGCTAGCCTGCTTAGAGGTTTCAGAACTTCCGCATGTGTCAGGCATCCTCTCCGGCACAGGAAGGCTACCACTCCTGCAAATTCTCAACTTCAACAGACACCTCCTTCACTGAAAACATCACCCTTAGCTGATTTTGGGTTCGTGCTGCTAGGGTATCACCGGAGGTAGAAAGCACCAATTCATCACCAAATCAGCTCTTGATGCATGCATATTCTCTCAAGAGCATTTCAGCCGGCTTATCAGTGGTAAGTGTTACATTCTATCCTGCAAACCCTAACCTTAAATTCAGCTATAATATAGGGCAGTTTTGCATGGCAGTTTGCATGTCTGACTATTTCAGTAATTTTGCATAGAATTAGAAAATATCAGTATTCAGGATATTACAGTGGTATCAGAGCATGTTCCTTGCCAACTGTGGGCTTGAACATAAGAAGTAGATGAATATAGAAGAGGACACTTTTATAACCTATAGGAAAAGGAGTAGGTACACAAAGGACTTTGAGGATATCCAACTAGAAGATACCAACTCAGACATGGACCCAACAGGTATACACTCTAACAGGGGAAAAGAAACGGGAGAAGATGAGGGCAGGATGAAGTTTCGCAACCTAATATCTGCATTGCAAGACTTAGCCAAACGGCAAAAAGATGTACTTAATGCAATCAACAGATTATCGGCGAAACCAGAACTAGGTAACAGCAGTACACCTCCTTCACTGGTAGATAGAGGGTCTACAAGCAGTAGTGGGAAGGTTGCATACACCAATATACAGAATACACCCCACATATATGCCAGACCTTCCAACAGGCTTACTATGCCTCACTTCTTGGCAGATGCAGTAGGAGGTCCAGTCATGCAGGCAAAGCCTAGTGAAACCTTTGGGGCTTATTTGCAGGAATACAGGGACTCAGGGGATGAGTTTCATGCAGCCATATCTTTTTCGGATTTTTTCAACATGAAGAGTAGGAACAGACCCAGGAATTTCAACAAGGGATTCAATCATAACTATGAGTTGCAGAAAACCTTGGGCAGGTTGACCATCCCAAACTTTGATGGGACTCACGGAGGTTCAGCAAGGGTATGGGTTCAGAAGTTGAATACCTATTTCCAACTCAATCCCATGACAGAGACGGATGCCATTAAATTGGCTACACTCCAGCTAGACGGAGAGGCTCATGAGTGGTGGTACCATGGATTGGTGACACTGGGTCACAACACCATCCATTCCTATAGTGAGTTCACTCAGAAACTCATGGAGCAGTTCGACAGGAAAGATCCAGAAATACATTTCAGAGAGTTGGCTCAACTCAAACAAACAGGTAGTGCCAAGGCCTTCATCTCAGAATTCCAGAGGATAGCAGTTATGGTAACAGATGTGTCGGAGAGCAGGTTGACGATGTTGTTTACTGAGGCCCTAACAGAGCCACTACGGAGACGGGTGAAAGCCTACAAACCCCCCACTCTATAGGATGCCATTAGCCGTGCCAGAGATCTCCAAGACTTAGTCCCAAAGAATAGGTTCCCTCTCAAAACCAACTTTCCAATTAGGGAGAAGAACAAGAAACCTTTCCAGCAGGATTTTCCAAAGAAAACATGGTTAGACGAGGAAATTAGGAAAGACTTGAGGCGTAAGAAATTATGACACAAGTGCGCAAGAAAGGCCAAGGCTCACTACATCGAGGTATATTCGGATAGTGACGGGGAGGACTATGAGCAAGAGGCGACAGAAGAATTACGGGCAGCAGAGGAAGAGTCACTCCAGGGTGATACACGAGAGGGAGTTATTGCTACGTTATCTGGAGTGCCTAGATTCCATACTCTCAGGGTCAGAGGAGTAGTACAGGGCCACAAAGTGGGAGTATTGGTTGATGGGGGAGCAACCCACAATTTCATTGATGCAACTTGGGTAGCCAAGAGAGGTATTCGGACAGAGAAGTTTGAGGGATTTACTGTAGCAGTAGCCGGAAACTCTAACATGGAGTGCAACTATTGGATTCCAAAACTGAATGTCACATTAGGCAACTACCAGATGGCAGATTCATTTTATGTAGTGGATGGGGCAAATACACATGTAGTATTAGGTGTTCAATGGCTTTATTCAATAGGGAAATATACTACAGACTACCGAGTAATGGAAATAGAATTCCAAGGGCCAAATGGAAAACGGGTAGTTTTGAGGGGCATGAACACTTATCCCCCAAAACAGGTCTCTTCACAGAGAATGGAGGCAATATTCAGACAGGATGACATAGAATGGGCTGCAGAATGTTTGGTCACCTTTAGGAAACCTCCAGAGAACAACACACAACATTCAGATGACATTCAGGTTGTATTACAGAAACACGAAAAGGTATTTCGGGACCTTCCAACAGGTATACAGCCAGACAAGGGCTTTGAACACATCATTGAGCTAGAGGAGGGGACACAGGCAGTCATCACCACTCCTTATCAGCATCCCAAAAGATATAAGAACAAGATCGAGAAGACGATCAAGGAATTACTGGAGCTTGGATACATTCGGCCCAGCACTAGCCCCTTTGCATCATCAGTGGTCTTAGTCAAGAAAAAGGATGGCACACTGCGAATGTGCATCAATTACAGAGCACTAAACAAGAAGACCATCAAAAACAGGTATCCCATCCCTAGGATTGATGAACTCATGGCCGAGCTTGGGGCGCCAAATACTTTTCAAAGATTGATCTTTGCTCGGGGTACCATTATATCCGAGTAAGGGATCAAGACATTTCTAAAACAGCTTTCTGTTGTCACTATGGTCACTATGAATTCCTGGTCATGCCTTTTAGACTTACCAATGCTCCAGTCACTTTTCAGTCATGCATGAACCGTACTTTCAGAGCTCAGTTACGTAAGTTTTTGCTAGTATTCTTTGATGACATCTTGATTTATAGCAAAACATGGGAGGAGCATCTGAAACATATGGACAAAGTATTGAGCATTCTAGAAGAACACTCGCTTTACGCAAAGATGTCCAAGTGTGAATTTGGCATGAAAGAAATGTTGTATCTAGGGCACATAATCAGTGCAGAAGGGGTACAGGTTGATATGGAGAAAATCCGAGCTATCAGGGATTGGCCCACGCCAAAAACAGTCACAGAATTGAGAGGCTTCTTAGGCCTTTGCACATATTACCGAAGGTATGTTAAGGGGTTCTCCCAATTCGCTGCACCCCTCACAGATCTCACAAAGAAGGGAGCCTTCACCTGGACAAAATTAGCACAGAAAACTTTTGAGGAGATGAAAGTCATCATGAGTTCTTGCCCGGTCTTAGCATTACCAGACTTCTCACAGCCATTTGTAATAGAATGTGATGCCTCAGGGGAAGGGCTAGGAGCAGTATTGATGCAAAACCATCACCCTATTGCATTTGAGAGCAGGAAACTGAAGAACTATGAGCGCCACTACTCCATATATGACAAGGAGATGCTAGCCATCTTACATGCTCTCACGAAATTCAGACAGTACCTGGTGGGCAACAAGTTCAAAATCAAGACAGATCATAACAGCCTCAAGTACTTCTTGGAGCAGAAGGAGTTGAATGAGCGCCAACAGAAACGGGTCAGCAAAGTACAAGCCTACGATTTCGAGATAGAGTATGTGAAGGGTAAGAACAATATAGTAGCTGATGCATCCAAACGACTCACTTCATTATCTCTCATGAGTATATCTATAGATTGGAGGGCTCTTCTCTTAGTAGAGTACTCCAAAAATAAATTCGCTTGCGAATTATTGGATGGGAAGGTTCAGAATGACAAGTACAGAATTATCCATGACATCATCTATTACAAGAGCAGGATATACCTCGTCCCAGAATCGGCTTTAAGAAAGAAAATCATACAGGCGGCACATGACTCTCCACTATCAGGACATCAGGGTTTCTTGAAGACCTACAGGCAGATCCGAGAGAGGTTCTCATGGAAGGGCCTCAAGGGGGAGGTTATGCAGCACGTGCGGGAATGTAGCATTTGTCAGCAGAACAAGAGTGAGCACATCCATCCAGCAGGGTTGCTTCAGCCACTACCAATTCCGGAACAGAAGTGGGAAAGTATGTCCATGGACTTCATTACAGGATTGCCCAAGGTCCAAGGGCGAGATTGCTTATATGTCGTGGTTGATTGACTGACCAAATTCACACATTTCTTTTCTATATCATCCGATTACTCTGCAGCCCAGGTAGCTGAGTTATTTTTCAAAGAGGTCTTCGGGTTACACAGGTTACCTAAGACCATTGTCAATGATCGGGACAGTAGATTCACAAGTGCCTTCTGGCAGGAGCTATTCAGGTTAGTGGGAACCGAGCTTGCTACCAACACGAGTTATCATCCCCAGAGTGATGGACAGACCGAGATTGTCAACAAGTGGATTGAAGGGTATCTGAGGAGCTATGTAGTAGGACAATAGCGAACCTAGCTTAAATGGCTACACTTAAGGGAATACTGCTACAATACTACCTACCACATGTCTATTAGGATGACACCTTTTAAGGCATTATATGGCTATGAGGCCTTGGACTTTGCAGATGTAGCATTCGGAGACAGCAGGGCTCCTAAGGCAAAGGATTGGATACAAGACAGTCAGGATATCCTTAAGATCTTGAAAGAGAACTTACAGACAACCCAAAATCAGCAGAAGCTGTATGCAGACAGGCATAGGGTTGAGCGAAGCTTTGAGGTAGGAGATCTAGTATACTTACGGCTCCAACCCTACAAACAGTCTTCACTTAAGAAGAAAGGAGCAGAAAAGTTAAAACCTCGCTTCTACGAACCCTACAGAGTTATCAAAAAGGTGGGAGAGGTGGCGTATGAACTAGAACTGCCACAGGAGAGCAAAATTCACAATGTATTCTGTGTCCAACCTGAAAAAGACCATTGCACAACACATTGCTCCATCAACAGAGTTACCTCCCTTAGATGATGAGGGACTATTGGTACTAATTCCAGAACGAATCGTACAGACTCGAGAAAGAAGACTCTGGAACCAAGTGATTAGAGAATACTTGGTCCAATTGAAAGAATTACCTCTGGAGGATGCCACATGTGAAGGAGAACAGGTATTGCAGCATCCGAGTTTGAAGTTGCTTGAGTACAAACAATCTCAAGCGGGGAGGACTGTAATGTCCTCGTCCAATTAGGCAACAAAACACCCGCTAACCTACTTAATCCCCATAGGTTCGAGCGAGTACTGCATAAGAGGGGATTGACTGAGGACATTTGGTACTTATAACAACTCGAGACACACATTCAGTACTAAAGTCAACAGTAGGCTAAAAGAAGCCTTTTCTCTTTAGGCTTAAAAGTCAACGTCAAATTAGAATCGCATGCATGCAAAAGTAAAAGCACAAACCCTAAAATTGACATGCGAACCCTAAAAACGTATAAGGATCTATTTAAGAAGGATGAGGGAGCCTAAAGAGATACTTTTGGATTATTATTGACTTTGGAGCTCTTGAGTAGCAGCATAGTGTGTGGCCACAGTTGTTGGGGTTGAAGACGGCGTCTTCAGCTAACGGGGTTTCGACAGTGAGATATCTGCCCTAGTCTCATCCAGGTTCACCATTCACTCTTCAACTTATTCATCCAGTTGCAGTTATTCAGTATCCATCAAAGATTGTTTGCAGGGACACGTGTGTAGCCGTAGGGGGGTTTTTAGCTGAAAAACCCGAAATCATTCGTTGGGTCCTCAGATCTCAGTTTATCTTCAGAATACCGGCACCAGTCTCATCATCAGTATCATCCTCCAGCACCCAGTGATTACCATATCCTGTCTTGCTCATCCGCAGCAGTTCTCAGCAATTTGGGGATCAGGGGGGCGTGAGCAGCTAAACCTCCAGATCAATTTGCTAGCCTACTTAGAGGTTTCAGAACTTCCGCATGTGTCAGGCATCCTCTCCGGCACGGGAAGGCTACCACTCCTGCAAATTCTCAGCTTCAACAGACACCTCCTTCACTGAAAACGTCACCCTTAGCTGATTTTGGGTTCGTGCTGCTGGGGTATCACCGGAGGCAGAAAGCACCAGTTCATCACCAGATCGGCTCTTGATGCATGCATATTCTCTCAGGAGCATTTCAGCCGGCTTATCAATGGTAAGTGTTACTGTTATCCCTAAAGTTGAACCTAGACTACAGGGCTTCAAGCTTAAAGAAATCTTTTTCAAAAATATAATTCAATGAAATCAAGATAAAAACTGGGCTGGTATGAAATTAAAGATATAGGAAAATCACATAATCATTAAAGATCTGTACAACATAAAACAGAATACAAAATTCAATATCAAAGGAACTACAAGCACGAATTTATGAAATGAGACTGACTCTGTCATTAAAAGTTTAAACGATAACCGTACTTCACCATAAGAATCATGTAATGGGATTCAATTGACCATATACAGGATAAATCACAAGAAATACAATTCATAAGATACAAAGCCAACTCATAATCATAATCATATCAAAGCAGAACCTGTATTGAAGATGCAGAGCATTTCATGTCATACAAAATATCTTCAAAACTGGATTTCCATAACTCCAATTGCCACCCTTTTCTTCAATCTAGATACTATCCTTATATACAAAACATATGAGCTTCTAAGATAGTTTATCAGATCCTACATCTATGGATCAAGTTCTTCCACAATTAGAAAGGTCGATCTTCTTCAAACAGTTTTTAATACAAGTGTAAATAAAACAGACATCTGTCAAAACCTAATTGTTTTCAAAAACCAACATGTATGAGCTGGTGTAGGATGAACACCCAGCCACGAATTCAGTGGTAACAAGCTTGGTACATTTTCAAACGGATGTCCAGAGGCCCTACTTTCTAGAACTTCACGAAACCCCCTTTTTTTTGAACTTGTCACTGATTTCGCGCAGCAATCCAACTAATGAAGACAATTCATGAGCGGGATTTGCGGATTTGGGTTCCAATATGTTTCCAGTTGTGGCAATATTTTCTGAATTTTCGATCACCATTAACCGAATCTGACCATTTGCCATCATATCACTTGCATATGGGCGCCCTTCATGGAGTTTCAGAAATCTCTCCACCGTATCTCGGAATGATACTTTCTGATGCAATATATGTGAGAGATATTGTCGACCCACCGGGATTCAATATAGGTTTGTCTCGTATACGTGATAAGCAGAGATGGGTAAATCAACACAGAGAAAGCAAGCTGGATTGACTTCTTGTTAAAATGGCCCAAGTCTGCAAACATGGCCTCGGCACCTGTTATGCATAACACTATACCTCCAAGCATCACGCATCCTTGTTTGTGATGTTTATGAAAGTAAGAGATTATATAATAAGGGCTGAATGCTTTGAATGCTCCTGGATAATATTGCACAATATTATACAGTCCTATCATGGTGTTGGTCATGAACCAGATAATCATTATGGGTGAGAACAGGAAGCTAACTTTACTTGTACCAAATCTTTGAAAAAGGAAAAGTAGTAACAGGATTACAACTGAAACAGATACAACAATGCCTTGGCTCATATCAGGTTTCTTTGACTTAATTCCTTGCACAGCTGACATCACTGAAATTGCAGGAGTAAGTGCTCCATCGCCAATCACCATACAAGTGCCTATCATGACAACAATAATTAAAATTCTTTGAGTTGTTGCACTCTTCTCAATCAATTCCTTTCTCTTCGAGTTGATAACTTTTCCACCATTTTGCTTCCTAAAAATCTCTAACTTAGTATCTGATGCAAGGCGTGTGAATTGCTTGCCAATGCTTCTCTCAAGGTTCACATGCTGAGATAATAAGGAGTATACAGCGAATGTGCCTCCTTCTCCATGATCATTTGCTCGAAGGACAATCATAACATACTTGACCATGGCGATCATGGTTAGAGTCCAAAATATGAGGCTAAGACATCCTTTGCAGAAGTTCCCGTGTACCTTCATCGATAAGAGTAAGCCCAAGTCTGGACTGGTAAATAGCCCTCAATGACAAAACAATTTTGCGATCTATCAATTCCTCAACTATCCTTTTCGTTCTCCTATCAAAGACCAAAATATGTGAAGCATTTGACCCAGACTTCAGGCCAACATCATAACTTGAAATATGAGCCCATTCACTTAATTTGAACATCCATCATAGGATGCTTGCTTTTCAGTCAAAAATACTCTAGTCATAATCTGGTTTCCAGTTCCCTCATCGAAGCATAGGCTCACATGAATCATGTCATTTAGACTATCTGATACACTCAGAGCCTCCCCACAAACTGGACACCTACTGATTAATACTTCATTCTCCTGATAAGTAGCAAGAAGGTTAGCAAGCTTAAGTTATTGGCCATTTTAATTGTTTCTAGCAAATCAACTTCTGAGGCATGAAAGATATTGCATAATGATGATATAAGATCAACCCCCTGTTACAAGTTTTGCACCACTCTCTTTCCCAGCCTTAATATAACGCAGAATTTTGTTAAACTGCTCCTAGTCAATCTGAGGACCTTGCTCAACACCTTTTCTAAAGGGATCACCAACAACACGACTAAGGCACCGTGCTTTTGCCTTTTCTACAAATTCATCAAAACACACAAATTGTAAACTTTTCTTCCACATGAGTGCCATCATGATTGCTTTTCTATCTGATCTCGGTATTCAAATTGAAACCTGAGTGGTCACTTTGACATTTGGATGCTGCTAGAAACTGAAATTTTGTTGGAGCAAATCTGATGATAACAGTTACATTCTATCCTGCAAACCCTAACCCTAAATTCAGCTATAATATAGGGCAGTTTGCATGCCCGGCTATTTCAGTAATTTTGCATAAAATTAGAAAATATCAGTATTCGGGATATTACAGGTAAAGTGAGTTGTGGTTTAGCCATGAGAACCGATAACATGCATGATGATGTACAGAACCCCAATGAGTATGAGGAAGATGCTATAGGGAAAAATGTCCAAGTTGGAAATGCTGAAACAGAATCTAATGGGAGAAGATTGCAAGAGACTCCCCCAGATTTTGCAGCCACCATGAGAAGCCTAATGGTGGAGATGCAGAGTTACAGGGCAGATAATGAAAGATTGGTTAAGGCTCAGGAGGAGCAGAATCAACTGAATGCAGCCATGCTGCAAAGTTTGACAGATATTCTGAGAAAGATGAACTCCGAGGACTAGACAGAAAAGCCAGAAGGGAGTAAGAACATTGCTAGAAGAAGAAAGAGATCACCTAGTGAGTCATCTGACTCTGAAGGGTCCACTGGAGATTCAAGTTCTTCTTCTCATGAGAATCAGAGAAGGAGGTGGTACAAGAACCACTCACGAGATGAATTTAAGAAGGCAAGGCCTCCTACCTTTAATGGTGAGATAAAGCAAGAAGCTGAAGCTTGGCTTCTTGGGATGAGAAAATATTTCCAAGTCCAAGAGTATTCTGGGAATATGAAAGCTAGACTAACCATTTTCAATTTGACCGAAAGAGCATCCATATGGTGGGAGCATTTCAGGCAAGTAAAGAAGATCAATGAAAGGAAGATTGTGTGGAAGCAGTTCCGGAAGTATTTCAAGGAGAAGTACCCTTTTGACAGGTACTATGATGACAAGATTAAAGAGTTCCATGAGCTGAGATTGGGACAGCAAACCATGGAGGAATATGCAAACACGTTCTTGGAATTGTTGAGGTATGTCAGGTATATTAAAGATAAGAAGGTAAAGATCCAGCGTTTCTGAGTGGACTGCCTCAGTCCTACAAAGACCGAATTGAGTTCTATGAACCTAGGACTCTGGAAGAAGCAATAAGAAGAGCTAAATATTGCAACGAGCAAAGCAAGAACAAACCAGATTACCAAAAAACGTGGAAGGACAAAAGGAGTGAGAAGTCTGACCAAAGGAAGAAAGGTTACAAACTTTCTAACTTTAGGAATCAACAGAAGCAACCAGCACAAGTTGAGAAGCAGCCGGCTAGAGTGACGGGAGAAAAGCCAAAAGATCCAGAGTAGAACAGAGGACCACTCCAATGTTGGAAATGTGGAGGACCCCACATGCGCAAGTACTGTCCACTTGAGAATGAAAATGCAAGGCCAACATACAATATTCAAGAGGCAGAAACAATGGGACAAGTAGCAAGGGTCGTCCCTAGAATTTATGCAGCACTGGAAGACCGCCAGGCAGATCACCAGTCAACGGTGGTTGAAGTTGTAGGTAAGATTGTCGAGCAATCTATTTTTATTTTGATTGACCCTGGTTCTACTCACAGTTATATTGCTCCTAGAATAGTGGAGGTTTGTGCTCTTAGGAAGGTAAAGCATAGCAGGTCATGGTTAATTCAGCTAGCCACTGGAACTAAGAGAAAAGTTAATGAAGTGGTGGAGAAATGTCCATTGGCTATGAATGGATTGGTCACTTGTGTAGATCTGAATGTTCCACCACTTGGTTCCTATGATGTTCTCATTGGAATGGATTCGTTAGAGGCTCACAGAGTAAAGCTTGACTGTTATAATAAGACTTTTGAATGCATGGATGAAGAAGGGAACCCAATAGTTGTAAGAGGCATTCCAAAGGTAATCTCGGTAAGGCAGATTTCAACAATGCAGTTAAAGAAGTTTTGTAGAAAAGGTTGTAAGTTGTATGCAGCCCATATTAAGGAGGCGGCAGAGAATGAAGCTTCTAGGTTGGAAGACTATCCTGTGTTGCAAGACTTCAAGTATGTTTTTCCTGATGAGGTTCCAGGACTTCCTCCAAAGAGGGACATAGATTTCACAATTGAACTTGTGCCAGGAGCAGCACCAGTGTCAAGGGCACCTTACAGAATGAGTACACCAAAACTGTTAGAATTGAAGATGCAGCTGCAAGAATTGTTGGAGAAAAAGTATATCAGGCCGAGTGTCTCTTTGGGGAGCACCAGTTTTGTTTGTAAAGAAGAAAGACGGTACACTCAGATTGTCTATTGATTACAGGCAGCTGAACAAAGTCACGGTGAAGAACAAATATCCCTTGCCAAGAATTGATGACCTCTTTGATCAAATGAAAGGAGCAAAGGTATTTTCCAAGATTGACTTGAGGTCCGGTTACCATCAGGTGAGAATCAAGGACGAAGATATTCATAAGACAGCCTTCAGGACAAGATATGGACATTATGGGTTTGTAGTGGTACCATTTGGACTCACAGATGCACCAGCAACATTTATGTGCCTTATGAATAGTGTCTTCAACAGGTATTTGGAAAAATTCACTCTTGTTTTCTTTGATGACATTCTTGTTTATTCTAAGAATGAAGAAGAGCATGAAGAACATTTGAGACTAACATTGCAATTGCTCAGAGAACATCAGTTGTATGCAAAGCTGAGCAAGTGTGACTTCTATAGGGATAGAATTTAGTGCTTGGGTCACATTATTTCAGAGGAGGGTATATCTGTAGACCCTGAGAAGATTGAAGCTATTAAGAATTGGCTTACTCCAAAGAATGTGACAGAGATACGATCTTTTATGGGGCTTGCAGGATATTACAGGAGATTCATTGAAGGATTCTCCAAGGTTGCACATGCTATCACTTCTTTGCAAAGGAAGGGGATAAAGTTTGAATGGACCTCGAAGTGTGAAGAAAGTTTCCAACGGTTGAAGTATCTTCTCACCAGTGCACCGGTCTTGAAAGTTGCAGACGCAGAGAAAGATTTTGTGGTATGTACAAATGCATGCGGTCAAGGACTTGGAGGAGTCCTTATGCAAGACAACCACGTGATATGTTATGAATCCAGGAAGCTAAAAGAGCACGAAAAGAACTATGCCACTCATGATCTGAAACTTGCGGCCATAGTACATGCTCTCAAGATCTGGAGACATTACTTGATGGGCATAAGATTTGAGCTAAGGACAGACCATTGTGGTCTGAAGTATTTATTTGATCAGCCTACTCTAAATGCTAGGTGTTGCCAACTTTTTTGTACCATAGTTGGATTGCCTGAGGAACCGCCAGTTGACAAACATGATAAATGTTTGTTTCTAGTGTATCAGATGATCCACCTTTGTGTCTAGCCAGTTTTGGCTAGTCAGTTTTTGTTTTGAATAATCATGACCATGGCCCCATGGAGTTTGTAATAAAATGTGCTAGTAGGGTGTTTTGAGTGGTTTGGTCTCCGAAGACATAGAATTTCAACTAAGGTATTACAGAGAGTTTTTTTCCCTTGACAATTATGCTTTGCCTATAGCCGAATATAATTGACGAGGTTTTCTTCCGCTTCCTCCAAAGTTGGAATGCCCGATTTTGAATTTTGGGCCTTGGGGAGTTATTAGAGCCCAACTGAGTATATATAAACCTACTAGACATTATTAAAACAGAGCATGGTCATGTCCTAAGTCATTAGGACCCTCAAAAAAAAAATTGAAAAATTTTTACCGGACCCATCAAAATTTTTATTTTTAATTTTTAAAATTTTTCCTAAGTTTTTAATTAAATTTTTCGATAATTTAAATGTAAAAATTCAATTTGTAATAAGTTAGTCATCTGGAACCCGAATTCAGTAATTGAAGGCTCTAACCTTAAGCCAAAAATCATTCTTGATCAGCCAGCCAGCCAGATCCAAGTTTCAGAAGTTCATTCGGCCTCATAATTAATAATTTCTCAAAAAAGTCATTTACGGAGAAATTATTAAATTAAAATATTAAAAATGAATATTTTGGAGAAAATCAAAAACTCTACAAAATTAACCAAATTGAATAAAATAAAAGGCTAAATGACATGGCATTGGGCATTTATGATGATTGAAGTTAACAGAACTCGGCTTCAGTAAGCATTCAGTGAACATTAAAGATACATTCAGTTAGCAATCTTGTCATCTCCAGCTAAACTCATGAATTGGATGATTTGGAAGGAGGGGATTGGTGTGATGATAATTACGGAGCAGTGTAATAATTGAAATGAAGGATTGGTGCAAACCCTAAGGGTTTTGGCACCTAGCAACACCAGTTAACTCCTCCTTCAACCCTCACGCCTCCATCCTCCAGCTCACGCCCTCATCTTCTCAAGGATGCGCCTTCACACGTGTGGGTGCTTTCAGCCGTTGGATTTGGATGTTTAGGTTTGGAGTGGGGGTGCCTTGCCTAAGTGGAGGCCTCCCCTCACTCTTAGCTCTTCATCTTTAGGTTTGGACTCTCAGCTAGGTGCCAAGCCGGTTAGGTCAAGAATTTTTGGTTTTAGGGTTTTGGTCTTCATTCATTGTATAAATAGAGGCTCTTTCAGCTCTATCAGGGGTGGATTTTTGTGTAGAGAAACTCTAGTGAAACTTTGTAAATGCTTGTTGCTTTTATGCAACCTTTGGAATAAAATTAAGGCTTTGGAGGCTCATATGGTGTGACATTGTGGATGAATGCACTTGATGGATGAGGTGATTTTGTTCTAATTCTTCTCTTTCTTGTCTATTTTGATTATAAATCTATGCTTTAGAAGGCTTCTGTAAGCACATAAGAACATGTATTTGTGGTTTGCAAGTTAGTTGTTTATTGCTTTACTTTTAGAAATTGAAAAGAAGCATTGTTTATTCAGTCATATTTCATGCTACTTTATATTTCAATTTGTGAACAATACATGATCTAATCCATTGTTTGGCAAGTCTATGAGTTGATTTTTTGCAGATCAGTCCATCCAACCAAGCAAAAGTTCGAGCTCAGTTGCATCCTCTTCTCTTGGAGTCAAGTACAAACTTCCAGCAATTGCATGCTTTACGAGATCCAAGTGTCCTTAAAAAGATCCACAGGTTTGACTATTTTCTCTTTGCTTTTATTCATCTTTCAAAGTAAAAGTTTCTGCATTTTTTGGGTTAGGCAAGGTTTGGGCTAAAGTGATCTATCATTCACCAAACCGTATGCCCTTGTTGGCTGTCCTCTCTTGAGTTTGCAGCCCTCTTTCACTTCTTTTTTGCAGCCTCCATCTTCATCTCTTTCGCTGCCCTCTTTTCCTCTTTTTCCTTATAGTTTGCAGCCCTATTTTGGCCTAAGTTTGCAGCCTATTCACCCTTTTTGCAGCCCCTTTTTTGGCCTTAGTTTTCAGCCTTCTTTCTGACCTTAGTTTGCCCTCTCTTTCCCCTTTTTGTCTTCTCTTTTTCATAGCTTCTTCTTCTTTCCGCTTTCTTTCAGTTTCAGTATAGAAGTTTGGTTTATTTTTTGATTAAGTTTATAGATCTAGTTTTATTTTTGGACTAACATTATAACAAGTTAGTGTTCAAAGCTCTCATTTTCAGGCAGGTCAGAAAGAGCCCAAAGGCCATAAGCAAGCAGGGAGCAAGCAGAGGGCAAAAAAAAACCAAAACACCTCCCTCTTCTTTCTTCCCTTTCTCACCTTTACTCATTCAAGAAGAGGCTAAACACATCAAAAAATTGTAAAAAGTTAATAAAGAGCGAGTGGGATACAGCTCCCACACCCCTCTTTCCCCATTTGGGGGGAAGCTTGTATCGTCTCTTTGTCATGCTTGTATTTTTTGTTTAATAAACTGCTAAATGTAGAATAGGATAGAATAATTCCATAATCATTAGAAGTTTGTTTTTCATTAAAGTAAGGTAGTTTATTTATGATTAGTTCATCATTCATAAAATATAAAAGTAAAAATGTTTCTTTGTTTATTTACTTAGCTGATTGCAAGGTCTGTCTACCTTTTGATATAATTTTACTTACCCCCATGCTTTCCCGATTAGGGCCTAAAAACCCTGAAAGAGACTCTTGGGTAGTTTAGCTTTCTTTTTCTTAATAGTTAATCAATTAATTAATTAAGTCTCTTGAACTTGTCATAACCCAAGTCAAGAGCACTCTCTATCAGAGAGCATAGTTAGACTTGCATATCCTTGCGTTAGGGATTTAGATTAGATAAGTCTCTTGAACCTTTGTCATAAGACAAGGTCAAGAGCGCTCTCTATCGGAGAGTCTTAATTAATCGACTTAATAAAATTTGCAACTCACTCCCACATAATTAATTAACTTCGTTGTCTCCTTGCCGGAGTATGCTCTGGCCGATTTCAAAATCGGAGTACCCAGAAACGGCAATGGATTTTTAATCTTGCAAGAGAAACACAATAATATTTAAACCCCATAACCAACGCACCGGCGTTGTAGAGAATTTCCTAAGTTCTTCTTGGTAGAGGCACCGGAACTCCCCGCTATCTAAGCTTCTCAGCTAGCTGGTTAATCTTCGCGATACCAGCCTGGGATACTGGGCGGGCCATCATGTCTTCAACAGATTAAACTTGGAACATTCTCCCGGATCTTGATAATCCTTCGCTAACACCATAAGCAAGATCACTTAAAATCCTTAAAATATACCAAGAGCACTTGCACAACTTAATATTCACTAAATGTATTTCAAGACTTGCTGTTAATTTCTTTACACATTGCAGTACTCTGACTCCATAAGGCATTGGTCTATTATTTTATGCATAATTGTAATATCTGGATCATTTGTCTTTGGAACATTTTAACTTATATCTGTGAATGCATCTTTATAAAGTCTTGAATTATTGTTCATCTTTTAATTCTTTTGATAGCAACGTGGATTGCTTTATCTTATGTGTCAAGATTCATAATAAAGTCATGAAAAGTCATGAAAAGTCATATTTTGACATTTTTTTTAATTTTTTCTTTCTTTTTTGGCTTTGTGGGTGGGCCCTAAGGCTTTCTTAGGGGTTAGAGAGGGC
>LPNX010099526.1:136910-203415 GCA_001517045.1 Pseudotsuga menziesii
AGTCGGATAGATCACTGAGTCGAAGTCACTCAAAGTCATTTCCCCTTTGCCTTAGCCTGGTTCTTCCATCATCACCCATCTATAGCACATTGATTGCACTTTGTAAGTATGGCATGAGCAAGCAGATTTCCAAAAGACTCTAAGATCTGTCAGAAGCAAAGGTATATTTTATTATTATTATTGTTGTTGGTCACCATGATTATGAATAACTGACTCAAGTTGGGTTTTGATATACACCATTGAAGCATGTCTTACCTTGGAATGTAGTAGGATCATATTGGCTTGTTATCTCACCTTGATTTTGGGAACGTTGACTTGGTCAACCCAGTTGATCGAGTCAATCACGTTTCCCAAGGCAATGACACAAAAATACAACATGGTCTATATTTGTTCAAAATATGTCCAAGACCAATACTGCAGTTTCAGTTTTTAGAGTTTGGCCCTGGTTCTCCAAAAAAGTGATTATTATCACTTAATTATTGGCCAAATGATCTATTTTTATTCCAGATGGCAGTATGTTTGGTTCTCCTATAGTAGAGCAGTGTTCCAGGGGGTATGAGTAGTCACTTATACCATTCTCCTATGTCTCCAGATCATACAGAGCAGTCAGTTTGCCCCAGTTTACATCCTAGAGTGAGTTATGATGGATTTATCAGTTTACAGAGATTGTACCAGCAGAAAATGAACTAGAAATTCACTGAGAAAATCGATTTAGCCTCTTGGGTCAAGGAAATAGCTTGGAACTTTGACAGATAATGTTTCTTGGCATCCTGGACAGTCCTCCAGCAGTTTTCAGTCAGCAGATGTTCGAATTATTTACTTATGGCTCAGCTAGTGAGGAAAACCCCCCAAGGGGCACCCTCTCTAATTGGCTATTGACGTATTTCATTGTTATATCTTATATTATGAAGTTGTAAAGGGGTCTAGGGTGAATTAAGCCCCTAGTGACCCCCTCCTATGATGTATCATGTCATATCTTATGTTATGTTGTGACATTTCATTTAGAGGGGCGTCCTTGAGCAAAGTGTGCCCCCTCTTTGACTTAGTCACTCGATCCATGTATTAGTTGATGTATTTTGATCTCCACCGTTGATGATGTTATAATCTCAACTGTTGGATGATAAACTGAGTTAGGGTTTATGTCTCTCTCAAACTATTTAAGAGAGGTGACCCCCCATTGTAATGCATGAGCTTTGGCACTGGAATTGGTATAAAGAGATTTTGTCTAGGACTGCACTCTTGTCTACTTGCTTGATGAATGAATGAGTTGATGACTGGCACTACTTTTCTTCTGCACTAAGATATATCCGACATATTTTTTCTATCTTTCCTTGTACCCGTTTACTTGCAGGTTGAAGGAGGCGATTCTGAGAGAGGCGCATTGGTGGGGGGACTTGCTCTGTGCTGGATCTCGGCAATTGGTTATCAGGGAGTTGAACTTCTTTACGATTTCTTCTTCTTGTACTTCTTCTAGCTTACATTTCCCGTTTATTTTCCATTCTGATTGATTTTCCTTGGTCTGGCAGGCAAACAGGAGCGCTAGGGACACTGGCAGAAGCAGCACTTCATCAAAAGCTTGTCCAAAAATCTTATTAAATCTCAAGAAAGGCATTTTTCATCATCCAGGAGATCATCAAAAATGATTCAGGTATGTTTCTCCGGTAAGTTCTCCAACTTTTGATTTTCATGCATTGCCCATCAATAATTTTCACTGAAAAACCCTCATTTAGCATTAGGAAAAATCACCGAACCAATTTGCACTAGGAATCTGCAAATTCGGGGATTTGGGTTTTGTGCGACATACTGAAAAAACCCCTCTCCTTCAAAACGTCTAGATTGGACTCCTATGCCCCCCTCCAGGCACTGGTCTCTGTCTGGGAGAAAACGCCCCCCTTCAGCAAGTTAGCCATTTTCCCACTGTTTTTTGTCCAGTTTCTTCTGGGTATTTTTCATTATCAAAGCTTTCATCCCAGCTAGTGTGCACGAAGCCATATTTGTCAGTATCAACTTCATCCTGGGGATTTCTCAATCATCCACTTAAATCCCCCAGGGTCCGAATTTGATCATTTGAACCAGCACACTAAAATCTTGGATCTGACTTAAATCTTTGTAAGCCATCTGTTTTAAACACCTGAGTGACATTTCCAATCTCAAATAACCACCCCACTCTAGTTTCGTTAATTTGTGACTTTCCCTTAAATCTAAGGTTTCAGACACTCACTTTACGAATTCTCCGTTAGGAGTCTGATCTGGTGATTTGTCTTGGGTCTTTCCTTTCAGGTTTGATCTGGGTCTCCCCCTTTGTCACTTGGGCTTCTCTAGTGGCATAAAGCGAAGGAATCCTTAACCGACATGATAACCATCCATCTTTTGGGGGTCAAGGTTTCCGTAGGTCATAGCTTTAGTTGCATGTCCCCTCTGCCATCCTGTATAGGATTCATCTATCGGGGCAACTACAAGATCTATGATAACATTTTTGGCGGTGTTGCCAAGGAGGTAGAGGCTTCTATGAATGCATTTATATTCTTATCATTCACATCACATCCAGTTTAGTTTCAATGATTACATTTTATTTGCTTAACCTTTATAATCATTGCATGTGTTTCACTCACCTCTCATACGACATTATCTGTTGGTGAACACGGCAATTCGTTCACCTGGCGACTCCACTAAGAAGCGAACCCATCCCATAAGTCACAATGAACTCGAATTTATTCCTCCAATGTTTCAAAGAAGTAAAGGAAAATCCAATCAAACTTAAAAAGCAACTGTTATCACATATATAGCAGTCGGGCTACCATATTCTATTTTTCAGATACAATACATTTTTCAGCCAGATCTCTTACATATGAGATGCTGAGATGAGCAGTTTTGTTGGATCATTATTTTATTTGTGGACTACTATACTCTCCCATGTCAGGACTAAGTCTCAGGACACTCAGCTTTGAGGACTGATGTAGCCATTTTGTCATTTACATAGCAATTATTGATGCCCAGATTTATATCAGTACTTTCTCATTGGACAGATGATGATTCAGATGGATTATATGCATGATTATGGCTCAGCTTTTATTATATTGCGTTATGGTTATCATTGCTCTTATATTCATCTTTGTGACATGTATTAACATGTAGTGTCATGATCTTGCAGTCATAATTATATGGACTTGGATGTATTTGTATTATGTATTGATGTCCCTACTTAGACTTGGAAGTTCCTGATCTATACTCATTGGTTTTACCCTCCTTAGAGAGAATAGAGGTAGTCATTCCCACCATTATTTTGGCTTGCTAGTGTTGGCTTCATCTTTCACTGTCTCCACCCATCCATTACCTTCTAGTTTTGTTTCTAACCTGACTTACTACTTGACTTATGGCATGGAGGACCTTTCCCCGCTAGAACCTTTGTTGGACAAACCTCCCTGTTTATATTGTGTCTCGGCTCTGAGTTGGTGACAATACTCGCCTTTGGTGAGTTGGATTGTATGCCTAAATCATTTTGTTCAGTTGTCCCGATGTTTGGCACTGTGTAGAACTCCCCCTGGTCACTTGAGATGTTGTTGGCTAAAAATGAAAGCTCATGTACTACTTGTGTTGGATGTGCCCATGGAAAATAAAAAATGCTAAGCTATGTTTCTTAACATATGTAAAAAGGGCAAGAGTAATGAAATGCTAAAATACCCCTTGAAGGGTATAAGAAAAGGTCCCAAAAGCAATTTTTAAATATATGTTATATCCAGATATTGCTGACCTTATAAATTTAAATATGTCCCAGATGAACGCTGCGATTCGCTGTGCTTTTAAACACTGGTGAAGTCCCAAAGGGTCATACAGACCAAAAAGGCCATGGAAATAAAATTGATGGTCCTAATGAACTTCGATCAAACTTGATGTAAACATGATGCCTAAGTTGAATAAGCACTTTCTGAACAACTCAACCATTTATTAGGCACTGCCATTCCCTGTGTTGTTGTTTGTCCGACATGTGGTTATAGTGAGTATATCCAAAGTGTCATGATGTTAAGTAGGAAGTCATCCTTTGCTATAGCCTTGTAAATTTCATCCTTCACCCTTCACTAGCAAATTGACTACAACTATGAAGTGAGTATAGTCCTGAAAGTCTAGTCTAAGTAATAATAAATAAAGCCCTATATATGTATTTGGTTGATGTACCGCCAATGAAATGACTGCTACTTGTTGTGAGTGTTGCTTAAATGATTTGTAGAGCATGTCTTAGCCTTATAGCACTTGCAGCAGATGGATGATAGTCTGAGTTATATGATTGGTATCTGGTCATTTACAGGTGATTATATTGTCTGTTGGATGTTGTTGATGATCAGGCAAAGACCTGGAAAGGGTATGAGTATACACCCTAGATGGATTTGGACTCTCTAAGTCTAATGAGACAGTTTATTTTCATTTCCAGGCACTTGTAGATATGATCAGGCTCATTTTACCTTTATGATGCAGCTTTGCTTCATAGGATGATGTGTCTAAGCAGGGAGATTTTTCATTTGGATCTCCTAGGGCGTTGTATGGGCATAGGGGGTGCAGCCACTTGATTGTACCATAGTACCCCCATCCCAGAGAAACTAGTGGGCTCAATTTGACAACACAGGCACCCTAGGAGGTTGTTTTGGTAGGTTCACATTTCCCGAGGTAGATTAAAAAATGATTAAATGGTTATTAAAGAAATCGATTTGGGCTACTGAGGCAAGGAAATGACATGGGATGAGTCATGATTATGAGAGTGATGTCCTCCGCACCTTCTCCAGTAGTTGCAGCACCTGATTGGGCCCACACCTATTTTTTGGGCATTTTTATATTATTTTCTGGAGCTTTTGGGAGGCTCACAATTTCCTCAAGGAGGCACAAAGTTTAAAAATTAAAATATTATATTATTTTATTTTGCCATGGGGCACCCAGAGGGAGTTAGTTAACTCTCCATGGACCCACCATGTGCTTCATTTATTTCTTGTTGAGTGGGGTACCCTTTTTACGGGTGATTTAGTCCACTTTGGTACTTTATGGTTATATTGATCCATGTATTGTATGTTGAGCTCATCTCAACCATTGATTAGAATATTTTATCTTTTAATCTTAGCCACTCGTTTTGAAAGTGGTTAGGATTTTGGTTCTCTCATTTCTATTTAAAGGAGAGAGTTTCTCATTTGTAAAGGGTCTTTGGCTCTTCGATCTGATTAATAGAAAGATTTTTTGTGGATATTTTCTGGATCTGCTTTGCATCTAATGTTCTTCGATGGTGATTGGAAAGTCTTTTGCTTCCTAGCATTCGAGAAATTGTTATCAGGTCTATATTTTTTGGGGATCATTGTCTTGTCTACAGGAGGACGACTTCAGCTTGGGCATTTTTGCAGGGAGGCCTCAACTCGCTTGGATTGTTTTCGTTTTTTATCAGGGAGTTTTCATTAGTGTTGTGGTGACCTATGATTTCTTCTTGCTATTTTTCTGGTACATATAGTTTATTTCTCATGTCACAGCAAATCTAATATGGTTGACGTTTGTTGTGCAGGAGAGAGGGCGCATTGACTTCCTCGGGAAAATACTGGACATAGAACTCGCTTCAATCTTCTCAAATTGATCGGGATGGCAGGGATCATCATCATCAAGGCATCTACAAGCATTTCCAGGTAAGATCTAACAAGTAAGTCTCTTCTCTTCAGATCTCAATCCATTGTACCTACTTTTCTTCAATTTGTCTAAAAAAACTCCTAAATAATAAAAATCCAAAAAATATTTAATCGGGGAACTGCTTGATCTTCTACAAAACCATTTTTGGGTTTTGTAGATCGAGCCTCCCCCTCACTGAATCATCCTCAACGCTGCCCTAATTGTGACTGGTTTGCCCTAGATCTGACTTTCTGACTGCTCAAACCCCAGCGCCCCACTGAAAATTTGACTTTTTCCAGAGTTGACTTTTTCTGGAAAATAATTACATGGGTTTGTAGATCAGGTCTTCCTCATCCCAGAACACCCCCAACGTTGAGCTAGTTCCTGCCAGGTAGCCCTAGATTTGAAAAACTGACTTTCAGCCTGCTAGCCTCCCTCATCGGATTTTGACTTTTCTAGATCTGATTTTTCCTGAAGTTTTTTTATTTGGGTTTGTAGATCGGGTTATCCTAATCTCATTTCCACTCCAACGCTGAGCTGATAGTCTCCTAGTGGCTCTAGATCTGCAAATCTACCTCTCCAAACCTTAGCGCTAGCCCTCCTTCTGCTGATTTCCCTGTAACCTGAATCCTTTTCTGGGTCCATAGATCAGGGCATATCCCAGGTGGGTTCACTTAAACGCTGTGCTGATACTGACTCCATTACCCAAGGCTGAACAAGCACTAATCTCCAAGCATAGCGCTAGCCCCTTGTTGACCTCTTTCCCTGAATTTTGACCGCTACTTGATAACTCAGGTAACCTGGCATTTTCATATCTCTCACTGAGTCTATCTCTTTGGTACAAGACAATCCCAACTCTGTCCTTACTCACCCTGTCTTAGTTACATTTCCCAAGACAGTGGTTATCTTAATCAGTTGTTAGTACCTTAACCCTAGATCTAGTATTACCCTTACAGGTCACTTTGGATCAACCCTCGCATGACTGAAGCCCTCATCCAAAGCCCTAGTCCACTTACTACTATCATCCATAGGTCTAGAGTTTCTAATTACCTTACACCTTACATACCTCAAGCCATAATTGATTTGATCTGGTGTCTAGGTCTGATCTCTCCTGTCGGGAGTAGATCTGGGTCTCCCCCGTTGTTGTCTTGGACTTAGACAACATAAAGTGAAGACCGCCTTGATTGGCGTGACAACCATCAATTTGGGAGTCTAGGCAGTCTTGGTTCCACCTCCTTAGTTGCTTGCCCCTCTACCATCCATCCTGGATCCACCTCACACAAGAAACTACAAGGTTGGCGACAACAACAACTTTTATCCCGCTTTGACTTCTCCCAAGTCTATGAGGCACCTCATCCTATGCCAAAAAGATACAGTGAAGGGTTGCCTCATTTCTTTGAAAATTCAGTCGAATCAATTGAAAGCCACTTGGATGTTTTTTGGTGTTATATGGAATCCCTAGGCGCAAAGCATGAAGATGTCAATATGTGAGCCCTAGGTGAATCCTTAGGAGGTAATGCCGATTTTTTGTTATATACGTTAGCACCAAGATCCATCACCGGATATGAGATGTTCACTGATTTATCAAGAAAAGAATGGGGTAAAAACATTGATGAATCCACGCAGCCAAATAACGATTGTGTTGTTGTGGATCAATCCGATAAAGATGATCAAGATAACCATAATGAGATAACTGACGATTTTCCTTATCAAATTGATTCCTCCTCTCCCAATCCAACAGTGGACATGCCTTTGAATGACTCTTCGATGCGAGAGAATGATGATGATCAAATCTCAACCCTTCAGGATTACGACCTTGATATTGACCTAGAAGGGGAACTTATTAAAATCTTGTCATCATTAGCTCAGGAAGGCACAAATAAATAAGGAGAACAAAATGATCACTATCAGGAACCATCCAAAGTTGAATCTCTCATCTGTGAATCCATCGAAGATCCTCATTGCTTGGTAGATGATTATCTTGATTCAAATTTTAATCATATCTCAATCACATGATAATTATGATATGATTGTAAGTGGACCTGATCAAAAACATCCTTGTTCTAAAATTCTTTATCCAATCTTTAATTAGGATGTGTCGGTTCGATGTGTGGATACTGACCTTGCTTCAAATCTTGCAATCATTCCTGGAATTCAATTGAAAACCTTTTACTCTCATCAAATTCTGGGATCAATTATTCCAAGTCATCTGGGAGAAATTTTCAATCCACCCTCCCATCCCAACTTTTCGAGTCTTCTTGTATGGGTTGGTGTTCTAATCAAGCTAATACTTTTGAAATTTTTAGTCAAGAGTTTGAGCAGGGTCACATAAATAGAGAAAATGCAATTCATTTCCCTTCTCGGTCATCTGTCATGAATAATATTTTTCAATTTATAAATCTTTCTTATGGGTGGTTGGAGAAGGTGTATAAAGATCAATTTCATCTTTTCTCTATTTTTAAGAAACAAATGGGCTTTGATCTCATTCATGGTTTCATTACATTACAACTTGTCCCCATTTTATTCTCTCATTTCTTCTAAAGTGAATAGAATTGAATGTCCTAGTAGGGTAGAGGAGAAAACAAAGAACTGTTTGGAGTGGTTGAATCATGAGTCATATTGTCTTCTTCCATTAAAAACGAACTTGCATACTTTTTATGGTCCTATCGGTATCTTAATGGATGAGTTTCTAGAAAGTCAATTTCAGCCTTGGCATGATTTCATTTCATATTGTCCAGATCTTTCTTTGAATTTCAAACAGCAAGCTAGAATGGTTTCAATTTTCATTTACATTACTCTTAAACCATCTCTGGCTTGTTTGGTCATTATCTATAAAGAAAGCTCAATACATTCGTTCAGCAAGTGGTTGCATTGGATTTATGATTTTACTTAACACTTGTCTAAATTGGTCAAAGTAGGGTAGGTAGGATGAAAAAAGCTCTTTTGAGCAGTAGTTCGATTATGTCTTCTGTCTGTTTGATGCATGAGTCTTCTATTTTCGGTATTTGTTTTTTTTCTGCATTTAAATTGAGTAGATTAGAATTTATATTTCAGCATTTTACTTCCAACATTTATTTCCTATCATTTTGTTTTACGCATATATTTTTTCTATACATGTTGCTCCTGTTGTTCTTGTTTCCATGTGTGTAGGTCATAGGTAAATAATTGGAGAGAAAGGAGAATGTTGGATACGTTGGATTGCTTGTTGCTGATGGTGTTGTGGACCATAGATCTCTGAGGTTCTCAAGCACTCTCTTCATTAGAGCACTTGTCCTAGCTAGAGCCAGATGTTATCACATATACATTTTCAGCCAGGCTTCCATGATGCAGCATGCAGACTTGTCTCTTTTTGTATTCCGAGCTACTTTTACATGGGGTATCAGCATGGATCTCTACATCTTCATTCCACTTCAGAGCCTTATTCTTGATATTTTCCTTCTCAGGACTGAGACTCGGGAGTCCATTGAGAGGATTTTGGTGATGATCTAGTTCATTTCAACATAGCAGCAGATCAGGAGTTGGTACACACAGTAAGGGGCTTATCAG
Organism: Pseudotsuga menziesii; assembly: GCA_001517045.1. NCBI lineage: Eukaryota > Viridiplantae > Streptophyta > Pinopsida > Pinales > Pinaceae > Pseudotsuga > Pseudotsuga menziesii. Next base: position 146,088 of record LPNX010099526.1, read on the forward strand.
TTGGAGACAGGTTATACATGGTGAGATTAGGTATATTTCCTTGGTTTCATTGCTTCTTTGTGATGTATCTCAGATACTTGTGCTTGTCATGTTAGGATGATTATGGTGACCTATGTTACATGTTTTGTATTGCTCTAACCTATGTTATGAATGATCAAGGAATCCAATGTGAAGACTGTTTCCCATGCCATGCTCAAACAAAATGTAACCCTTAGTGCTAGGTTGGTTCCATTACATTTGTACCCGTCCATCCAGTTCATCCACTTTTGTTTTTACCACATGACTAAGACTGATAGAGACTTGTGAGATTGAAGACCTTTTCCCCATTCTGACCACTGCGTGTGACAGACTCCATGTCGTTATGTGTCTCGGGCTATGAAGTATGTGTCTTGGCCAGTGTGGCTAGGTGCACAGGGTTGTCCTCCTTAAGTCCTCAAAACAAGTGCTCTACCATAACAGTGTTGTTAAACACTAAAGCATCGGAACGCATAAAAGCTACATCTAAAAGATGCAAAAATATAGAATATTGAAAAAAGGTAGTCAGTGGCCAAGAGATTGAGTACCCATTCTTTGTATAATGTAAGGATCGGTTTACCCTCTATAGGGGCACCAGGGAGAGGCGAACTCGTCGGGGCTATGGACTGCTCGCGGGAAACGGGTAGCCTTAATCATTTACTGGAGCCCAAAAGGCATTCCAGGGCACCTGCTCTTGTAGGCTGGCTACTATCTTATAAAAATTGTGAAAGTCATTAAAAGTTACTGGTCAAAGGATGAGCACTCACTCCTTGTATAGTGTTCGGCTCAATGGTCCCCATAGGGCCACAGGGTGAGACTAGTCTAGAAAGATTGGGTCTTTGTCAGTACCGGAGCCCAGAAGGCTTCCAAGGCACCTGCCTTTGAAGGTTGACCTATATTTGCAAAAAGGTTGCAAAGGAGAACATGCTAGAGTCTAAGGGAAGCATACCCAATTACTTCACCCATCTGTGAGGCACCTCCATCCCCTATTGCTATCTGTCATACATATGTCACCTTGGTAGAGTTTATTAGTTATCAGTCGGATAGATCACTTAGTCGAAGTCACTTAAAGTCATTTCCCCTTTGCCTTAGCCTGGTTCTTCCATCATCACCCATCTATAGCACATTGATTACACTTTGTAAGTATGGTATGAGCAAGCAAATTTCCAGAAGACTCTAAGATCTGTCAGAAGCAAAGGTATATTTTATTATTATTATTATTGTTGGCCACCATGATTATGAATAACTAACTCAAGTTGGGTCTTGATATACACCATTGGAGCATCTCTTACCTTGGAATGTAGCAGGATCATATTGGCATGTTATCTCACCTTGATTTTGGGAACTTTGACTTGGTCAACCCAGTTGACCGAGTCAATCACATTTCCCAAGGCAATGACTCAAAAAAACAACATGGTCTATATTTGTTCGAAACATGCCCAAGACCAATATTGCAGTTTCAATTTTAGAGTTTGGCCCCGATTCTCAGAAAAGTGATTATTATCACTTAATTATTGGCCAAATGATCTATTTTTATTCCAGATGGCAGTATGTTTGGTTCTCCTATAGCAGAGCAGTGTTCCAGGGGGTATGAGTAGTCACTTATACCATTCTCCTATGTCTCCAGATCATACAAAGCAGTCAGTTTGCCCCAGTTTGCATCCTGGAGTGAGTTATTATGGATTTATCAGTTTTCAGGGATTGTACCAACAGAAAATGAACTAGAAATTCACTGAGAAAATCGATTTGGCCTCCTGGGTCAAGGAAATGGCTTAGAACTTTGACAGATGATGTTTCTTGGTATCCCGGACAATCCTCCAGCAGTTTTCAGTCAGCATATGTCCAGATTATTTACTTATGGCTGGCTCAGCCAGTGAGTAAAACCCCCCAAGGGGCGCCCTCTCTAATTAGCTATTGATGTATTTCATTGTTATATCTTATATTATGAAGTTGTAAAGGGGCCTAGGGTGAATTAAGCCCCTAGTGACCCCCTCCTATGATGTATCATGTCATATCTTATGTGATGATGTGACATTTCATTTTAGAGGGGCGTCCTTGAGCAAAGTGTGCCCCCTCTTTGACTTAGTCACTTGATCGATGTATTAGTTGATGTATTTTGATCTCCATTGTTGATGATGTTATAATCTCAGCCGTTGGATGATAAACTGAGTTAGGTTTTATGTCTCTCTCAAACTATTTAAGAGAGGTGACCCCCCCATTGTAATGCATGAGCTTTGGCACCAAAATTGGAATAAAGAGAATTTGTCTGGGACTACACTCTTGTCTACTTGCTTGATGAATGAATGAGTTGATGACTGGCACTGCTTTTCTTCTGCACTAAGATATATCTGGCATAGGTTTTCTATCTTTCCTTGTACCAGTTTACTTGCAGGTTGAAGAAGGCGATTCTGAGAGAGGCGCATTGGTGGGGGGACTTGCCCTGTGCTGGATCTCGGCAATTGGTTATCAAGGAGTTGAACTTCTTTATGATTTCTTCTTCTTGTACTTCTTTTAGCTTACATTTCCCGTTTATTTGTCATTCTGATTGATTTTCCTTGGTCTGGCAGGAAAACAAGGATGCTAAGGACGCTAGCAGAAGCAGCACTTCATCAAAAGCTTATCCGGAAATCTTATTTGATCTCAAGAAAGGCATTCTTCATCATCCAGGAGGTCATCAGCGATGATTCAGATATGTTTCTCAGGTAAGTTCTCCAACTTTTGATTTTCATGCATTGCCCATCAATAATTTTCACTGAAAAACCCTTGTTTAGCATTAGGAAAAATCACTAGACCAATTTGCACTGGGAATCAGCAAATTCAGTGATCTGGGTTTTGTGCAACATACTGAAAAACCCCCTCCCTCAAAAATGTCTAGATTGGACTCCTCTGCCCGCTCCAGGCACTAGTCTCTGAATGAGAGAAAACGCCCCCCTTCAGCGAGTCGGCCATTTTCCCACTGTTTTTTGTCCGGTTTCTTCTGGGTATTTTTCATTATCAAATCTTTCATCCCAGCTAGAGTGCAGGAAGCCATAATTGTCAGTATCAGCTTCGTCCTGGGGATTTCTCAATCGTCCGCTTAAATCCCCCTAGGGTTCGAATTTGATCATTTGAACCAGTACACTAAAATCCTAGATTTGACTTAAATCTTTGTAAGCCATCTGTTTTAAACACCTGAGTGGCATTTCCAATCTCAAATAACCACCCCACTTGGGTATCCTTAATTTGTGGCTTTTCCTTAAATCTAGGGTTTCAAACACTCACCTTACGAATTTTCCGTTAGGAGTCTAATCTGGTGATTTGTCTTGGGTCTTTCCTTTCAGGTTTGATCCGGGTCTCCCCCTTTGTCACTTGGGCTTCTCTAGTGGCATAAAGCGAAGGAATCCTTAATCGACATGACAAACATCCATCTTTTGGGGGTTAGGGTTTCTGTCAGTCATAGCTTTAGTTGCTTGTCCCCTTTGCCATACTGTATAGGATTCATCTATTGGGGCAACTACAAGATCTGTGATAACAAGGTCATTCCCCAGATCCACAACTACTGAACTAACTGGGCAACCAGTCATATTGAGTCATTAAATGCTTCCTTCATGTCTATAAAGAACTGGCTTCCTAAAATGCAGAAAAGGCCTTTTCTTCAACAATTTCTTCACCACTGTCAACATCAAGCGGTTCTTCAATAATATTTGCAGTAGCTATATGTTGTCTGTCTTTCACCTTTCCCTTAAGAACGTCATTGGCTCGCTGTCTACAGATCCAAGTTGTATGACCGAGCTTCTTACAATAGTGACTTTTTATTTCTTCTATGTTTTTTCTTGATCTATAACAATTGTTTCTTACATAGATTGCAAGTTTTCGTGACGTATTTCCTTCTATTTCACCTGAAGTCCTTCTCTTTTCTTCTGCTAGCAATGTTGCAATCATTTTGTCCAGGCCTTGTGAAGGTAGTTGACTCAGAGTAAAGATAGCACTACTATACTTAGGCGGCAAACTGTTCAGGAGAATAGCCTTGGCATCCTCTGCATCAACTACTACTTTGACTTCTACAAGTTGTCTGATAATACATCTTAGATTGTTGACGTGGCTTGACATGGTGACATTCGCTAGCATTAAAGGTGAACAACTGTAATTTTAGGGAAAATTTTGAATTCACCACTTGTGCCCCAAACAATTTGTTTAAATGGTTCCATATATCCTAAGAGGATTTATCCAGATCTACATGATGTAGCTCTAAATCTAAGAGGGCAAAGCCAATAATGGCTCTTGCCTTATCATCTCTGCTCTGCCATTCTATTTATTTGTTCGGATCCTTAAGTGTTGGTTCCACTCCTTTGACAATACCCCAGAGATTCTTTCATTAATTGCATTTGGATCTTCACTTTCCACATGTGGAAGTTGAAACCAAAGTATTTCTCTAATGGCATCTCCATGGCTGATCAAATCTGATCTCTTCGACTTCGGCTGCAAAAAACAATTATTGCTGGAAAATAAAAATTCTGAAGATAAAACAAAAAATAATTGTTAGAAAATTACCACTATACTTGATCATGGACCGTATGGAGTTGGATTTTGATTTTATCAATCGGATTGGGAGTTTGATGACTCGGAAATTTCTCTCCAAATCGCAGTTGAATATAAAATCCCTAGGATGCATCTGAAACAACAGCTACAAATTGAGCGAGTAGGTGATGGCAATTTCAAATCCTGGCAGCTTCAATTGTAAATTGGAATGACAGTGGCAACTTTCCTTGGCAGCATTCTTCTAGTCGACATCTTCAATCTCGTGTCTTTTGTGGTGGTTCTCTCTAAACAAAGGTTGGGGGCTATGTAAAGTGGATTGAAATTCTGAAATGGCGGCTCCGACTATTTTAGTGGCTCAATACAATAATGATGCCTTGATACAATAGGCGGCTCGAATTTGAAATGACTGCTCACTCATCCTAATGGTAGCTTGATTCCAGCATGTCATAAGGTCAATTAATGGCGACATTATAAGAATTTTCCTGACTTAATGAAATAGCGGCTTCATATTGGATGATTTGTGGATTAAGATAATGGCGACAGCTTTAGCTAATAACACTGGTATAATTGCAGCAAGATGCTATTGCATAACGTAAGCAGTTGATCTCTTCACTAATCGATGCATATTTCAAACAAATTATCGGATGAAAAAGCGATCAGAATTCTTGTTATGATACTATATTCCAAGAATCGAGAAACCCAAGAGTGGGTTACATTACCAAACACAGTATCTCAATAACACACAAAAGAAAATTATTAGGAGATGGTACAATATATCATTACTATGAAGGTCCTCACTCTTATAAAGAGCTTGAGAGACCAAAACCCTAATCAACTCAAACCCTAATACGTAAGCCCTAATTATTTAAACTAAAATCACTAAGGTGACTTTATTACATATGTAACCTTATATCTATTAGATTTTCATAAGATTATAGCAGTATATCTTAATTGCATTTATCAATAGGATCACTAGAAGATAGACAAAGCACAGAACAATAACACGAGTATTTTTATCCTGGGAAACCCAAATGGGAGAAAACCCAGCAACCTTCGTCTAGAGATGATAATTCTGAGAACGATGTACAATGAAGAAAGAGAAAATATGGAAATGCTTTCCAAAGATAGAAACCCCAAAAAACAGTCTTCTTCTCCAGTAGATGCGAACTTCTCTCTCCCAGAAAACTATGAACTTCACTTGTGTTGTTGTGTGTATAATGAGGAGGAGGCGCTTCTTATTTATACTGATTTTCCACTAGGAAATCCACTAGGGCGGACTTCTCTTGGGGGAGCAATAAAAACCTTTTTATAATTTTATTTTATTTCTTTTATTGTTGGCTTTTCACCCCAAGGTTTACATTGTTCTTTCTAGGGTTTGTATAATGAGTTACAATAAGTTCAACTCCTGTAGGAGGTACAATACAATACAATAAGAATAGCTTATGATGTTGCACAAATTCCAACACTCCCTCTCAACAAGGTATTCTTCGGTCTTCATCAGCATCACGATCATCTGGGTTTCATCTGTACATCTATATTGTCTCTATCATCTCTAAACGTATTAAAGGTTGCCTTTAAGAAATGTTGTTATGAATTTGTTCTATCCCGAATGTCTGAGAGAAAATCTTCTGCTACCTATTCGTCTTCTGCCGATGGGAAACTTCCATACCTGGCTAGAGAATCCTGGATGAGCAAATGTGTACGACCATCTACCAACCTATTCGCCTCATCTGTCGATGGGGTACTTGTTGGAATATATTAAACCCACTCACAACTTAGGATAAAATAATTAATCATTATTTGATTAATTATTCACCCACTAGCTTAATTAGTTGGCATCCACTTGCACCTTAAAGTCAATACATGCCATCTATATCCCAGGAATGCTTTATTTCTAAATCTGGGTTGATCTTGACCACCTTTTGACCATCCAGAAATAGTATACAACACATTACAGTAGAATTTGCTTTTCCAGCTTTTCTGTAGATAAGATAAAAGCTAGTCAACTAGGAAACTAATAGCTTTTGTTTCCAACCCATCCTCCATTAGTTTTTCTCCATTTTCTAAGATTAGCATGTTTTTCCATCTCCCTTGACAACTCACTCATTCTTTTGCCAATTCGTGAGGTCCTTGATAGATTTGGGAAGTGCTTTAGCCACGTATGGGGGTTTTCTATATTTTGGTAAGTCAGCCTTTTTGACCTTTATGAGTTGTCTCCATACAACTCGATTTTCCTATGAGGGATGTACTATTTATGTACACTATTATTCATCATTATTCAATGGAAGGATACACACCAATATTCATATTTTCATTCATGTGATTCAGTCTCTTTTCTTCTCTCTAATTTTCCTGTGTATGCTTGTGAGAATTCTTAGTAGCAAGATCTATTTCCTGTGCTTCTTCTTAGCATCATTGCTTATAGCATTGATCTATTATTTCTACAGTACTCCCATACCTGGCTGAGAACCTGAACGAGTAAATGTGCACAACCATCTACTGCCTGTTCGTCTCATCTGTCGATGGGATACTCCCATGCCTGGCTGAGAACCTGAACAAGTAGAGGTACCTTTGCAATCACACGGCCATCTGCTACCTGTCTGACTCATCTGCCGATGGGATTTCTCCCATACCTAGCTAAGCACCTAGACAAGCAAAGGCACCTGTGTGAACCCGACATCTACTACCTATCCGTCTCATCTACCGATTGGATTTCTCCCATACCTGGCTGAGAAGTTGAACGAGCAGAGGTAGCTGGGCAAGAGTATGACAAATGTCTCTCAGTCATCTCTCCCTCTCAAGGAGGGATGCGTTCTCTTCTACTCCAAGTCTTCCGCGAAAGTATTCAAACTTCACCCTAGGAAGAGGCTTGGTGAGAACATCTGTAGTCTGGTCATCTGTCGGAATATACTGTAGCTCGACCACACCTTTATGCCATATCACATATGAGGTGATACTGAATTTCTATGTGCTTCGACTTCTTGTGAAATATAGGATTCGCTGACATCTGCACACAACTCTGGTTATCACAGTGAATCACGGTTGGCTCTGGAATCTAGCCAAACAATCTTGCAAGAAGTTTACGAAGCCAAACTGTTCTCGGGCTGCTGAACTAGCAGCCATATACTCGGCCTTTGCAGTACTGAGAGCTACTGAGTTTTGTTTCCTACTGCACCAGGAAATTACTACAAAACCCAAACTGAAACAACATCTTGAAGTGCTCTTCCTATCTGTAGTGCATCCGGCCCAATTTGATTCTGTAGACCCTTGCAATTTCAAGTCACATTCTGAATCATATTGTAGACCATATCCCACAGTGCCACATAAGTATCTGAGCACATGTTTTGCAGCAATCCAATGAATCTGCCTCGGTTCGCACATGAACTGACTGAGGGCATTCACAGCAAAACAAATATCTGGTCTGGTGTTCGTCAGATACATCAAGGACCCAATCAACTGGCGATACGTAGTGGGATCAATTAAATATAAATCTGAAGCAAAATCTCTCAGCTTCTTCAAATTTGTATCCATCGAAGTAGCTATGGACTTTTAGTCGAATATTTCGAATTTCTTTAGGACATCTATGGTGTAATTTCCTTGTCTTAGGAAAATCTTCTTCTGCCTTTACCATACTTCTAATCCTAAAAGTAATGCATCAACAATATCATTGAGAAAGGCTGTCTTGACATCCATATGATACAACTTCCATCCCATAGTTGAAGTAATAGCAATCATCGATCTTATGGAAGTATATGGAGCCACAAGAGCAAATGTCTCATCATAATCGACTCCCTCTTCCTGGGAGAACCCTCTGGCAACAAATCTGGCCTTGTAATTTTTTCAATGCTCCCCATCTGCTCCATGTTTGATTTTGTATAGCCATCTGGAAGTTACAACTGACTTCCCCTCGGGTCTCACACATCATTTTTCATGATGGATTGATATTCTTCCACCATGGCATCCTCCCAAACTTCATGTCTGGATGCTTCTTCATAGTCGGTGGGTTCTGAGTCAAGGATTTGACTCATGAATGCTACATAACTAGAGAACCTCTGAGGTCTTTTATTTTCTCGGGAAGTACCATGTGGGGCTTCATGCCCCTCGTCATCTGCAAAATCTGTCGTGCCCATCTGGGTCTTTTCCGACTTACTGCCATATCTGTGGGAGCATCATCTGGCTCAACTTGATCAATGGGATTGATCGGTTTATTCATTTCTTCAGACTCCCTCTTAATGTTTGGAGGGAGAGATGATCTCATATCTTCATCGTCATCGATCTCCATATCTGATCCTCTTTCTTTTCGGATAGCCATTTCTACTTCAAAGGTTGCATCATGTCTGACTTCGATTTGAATCGATCCTGGGATGTATATTTTGTATGCCTTTGAAGACTTGCGATATCCCACGAATGTTTCCTTCTCTCCTGAAGGTTCTAACTTGGGCACATGAATGTAGATTGAAAAGTAATTATCCATCCTGGTGACGACTAGGTTCATAAAGGATCCTTCAATTGTCTTGTTCGAATCACGACAACAGTTTCGTCAAGGTTATATCATATGTAGTAGACTAGAATCCTTGTCTTTGAGGGATAACTCCCTCTGTCTCTTAGAAGTCAATTGAGTAAATCTTGTTGAAGCAACAGATAGACCGACATTCATAGAAGCCTTCTGCTTCTGATCACCAAATCTCTACATGAGATCATTCTGGGTCTGAGAGTCATAATACATGCTTCTAGAGGCTTTATGCTTCTGTTCCATCTGTATATCAATGGGATCACTTGTCCTTGTAGATCATGGCATTCCCTACAAGTCAAATCCCGTCAGATGGTTAGCAATATTTCATAATCAATGTATTAACAAAATAATGTAGGCAACCTTTTAGTCAATGCTTCGACACAACACACATAAGGCCATTATTCGGATGCTTTTGGTCTCCATTATAGCATACCATTAAGAGTGTGTACTACTCCAGTATGTTATAAAGGAGTTGTCATCCTAGATGGGTTGTGCAGCTTGACAGGCTATTTAACTACCTAGATTTAGAAATGTAGATCTGTGCAAAACATATTCAAAACCAACCAAATCTAATCTACTAGAGAATGTAAAATCAAATACTTATCTTTTGTAGTTTTGTGGGTGGGCTACCACAGTCAGAGTCCACTGATCTTCATGTCCTTCCTTGACGATCATCACAGTCTGGATCTTCATATCATTTCTTAGAAGAAGAACTCCGAACGATCATCCTTCCTTGGCTCCTTGTGAGGAGGGTCTTATTCTACATCAGCAATTGAAGCTTCATGCTTCCTTCTATTTGAACTTCGACGGCTACTGGCATAATGACTCTATTTCTTGCACATGTAGCACTATATCTGAGATAAATCCTTCTTCTCTTGTTTCTTTTGATCTGGGGGAAGACTTGATCTCTTATCTTGGTGTTTGTGATTGAAGGACTTCCTTCCCCTTCCCTTGCCTTTTTTGGCATGAGATACGAACGCTTGAGTTTCCTCAGGTTGAGTGCCATGAAGTCTTTGGCGTGTTGTCATTCTTGTTTCTTCCTGAGTGCATTCTGCCCATAGCTTATCAAATTTGGGCAACTTGGTCCGACCACTTATAGTTTGGATAAAAGACTCCCAATATGGTGGGAGACCATTTAAGGTGGTCATAACGAGATCCTTTTCTTCAAGATTGTCTCCACTGGACTTTAGCTTGTCCTGGAATTCAGTGATCCTCATGAAATATGAGACAATATTCTCGGACTTCGTCATCTTCATATTCGACAGTTTATTCCTCAATGTGAGAGTCACAATGATATTACTCTGTTCAAATAGCTTCTTTAAGGTTTTGAACATCTTCCTCGCTGTCGTCTTTTCTGAGATCTAAGGAACCAAGTGGTCTCTAACTGAGTCCACCGAAATCCTTCTTGCTTTGGCATCATTCTTACTCCAACGCGGTTTGTCTTCTTTGCCTTCTGGTTCTGGGACCTTTTCATTTACACACTGTAATAGGTCATTTTCTTCTAGTAGAAGAAGAACCCTATACTTACAGGGGATAAAGTTGGAAGCTCCTTCCAAACAATCTTCAACCTTCATACTGACCATCTTGACTGTAGATATGGATCTGAAACCCTAGCAGAGACTAGGTCAAAACTGAAGGTTGGAGTTTTGGAAAACTGACTCCACAAATAAATGCGCCTTAGATAAGTGAGTTGAGAAGAGGTAGAGTCGAGCCAAAACTGTGGAGGGAGTAGTTCAAAAACTGAAATCCTAATTTCTGTTGCAAGTGTAGAATTAGGTCAAAAATTGAAAATTCTCAAAATTGAATTTTGTCTTCACCAAAAGATGCGCCCTTCTTAGAGCGAAATTCCCAAGGCTCTTTTTCTGACAAAAGGTTGAGTGAAGACCTTGAAAGATGAAACCCTAGTTCCAACAATGGCTTCTTCTAGCACTGCTCTAATACCATGTTAAATTTTCATAAGATTATAGCAGTATATCTTAATTGCATTTTATCAATAGGATCACTAGAAGATAGACAAAGCACAGAACAATAATACGAGTATTTTTATCCTAGGAAACCCAAATGGGAGAAAACCCAGCAACCTCCGTCTAGAGATGATAATTCTGAGAACAGTGTACAATGAAGAAAAAGAAAACATGGAAATGCTTTCCAAAGATAGAAACCCTAAAAAACAGTCTTCTTCTCCAGTAGATGCGAACTTCTCTCTCCCAGAAAACTGTGAACTTCACTTGTGTTCTTGTGTGTATATTGAGGAGGAAGCGTCTCTTATTTATACTGATTTTCCACTAGGAAATCCAATGGGGCCGACTTCTCTTGGGGGAGCAATAAAAACCTTTTTATAATTTTATTTTATTTCTTTTATTGTTGGCTTTTCACCCCAAGGTTTACATTGTTCTTTCTAGGGTTTGTATGATGAGTTACAATAAGTTCAACTTCCGTAGGAGGTACAATACAAGTACAATAAGAATAGCTTCTGAAGTTGCACAAATCCCAACAATATCTTAACAAAAAATCCCGAAGGAAATTGGAATGGCGAAGCTCTTGAGAGGCCCTAATGTTATGGTTTTGATACTAATTAATGAACATGATATTAATAGTGTAAGAAGATACTCTCACACAAGAAATAATAAGGAAACAGGTATCCAAGTATGAGAAGAGCGTTGTTAGAATTGTGGGGAGAGTGATCAAAGTTGACAGTCTCCAATAAAATATAATAAAGTAGGTGAATGATCAATTTCCACTAAGTCACCCAAAAGAGATTACAATAAAGTACAAAATAGAAATGTGCATATATAAGTTATAACACATGTTCACTGGACTTAGTCTCATTACTCTCAGACATCCCCCACCAAATTTCCAAGTACTCTTGGGGACATGAACCCTAGGGATAGGTCTCCAAGTTGTGTAGACATGTTCCCATTCTACATAGTTGTAATGTATATAATCAACTAGGGAATAATAAATGCTAACAGACAACAACTTTAATTATTACAAAATGAGTCATAAGGCAGAAATAACCGTGGGCAGGAGATAAATGAGTCATACGGCAGAAATAACTGTGGGCGGGAGATAAGGTGGTTAACCCAACTAGACTAAATAAATGTTGGGAACTTATGGATGTAACTTAATTTATTAGTTAGTCGAAGGTGCTCTTTTGAATGATAGCATGAAACTTATGCTTTGGAGTAATCTAACCAAGCAACTTGTGCAGAACGGGGATCATTACATGCCTTATGTATCACAGTATTTTCAATTACTTCTTGTCGGGGCAATTTTATGATGCAGGATGCAGAATTACTAAGTCTAGCAATAATTTATGGATCGGTGTGCTAAAGAGAATGACCCATAAATGTCCCCTTTACCATAAGAATGACTCTCTAAATAGTGTTGCCAAGGTCCTAAATGATAACTATCTGCTTCTACAAAAACCTCTAGCATGTACTATTAACGAGAAGTAGAACATCACCTGAGGAGCCCGTGTAATCACTTTGCCAAGAGCTTCCTCTTTTACTCCTAACTTCCTGAGGTATTTGATTTTTTCTTCGAGTGCTGCTATTCTGTATCCCAATAGTTGAGGTGACCTTAGTAGGACTTTCCCCAAGCGCTCAGGCTTCACTCCAAGTCTCAGAAGATAATCAACAATTGGTTCCATTTTCTTCTTTCGATCCAGAACCAGAACATCAGCAAACCGTGTTAATATTTTTGCAACGTCATTTCCTTTAGACAATTGTCCAATATACTTGTAAGAACGAGTCATGCCCTCCAAATTGAAACCCAGCATACTGGGCCTCCGTACAATGGCTTTTCCAAGAGCTTTTGGTTCTAGACCAATTCTAACCAAAAACTCTAAATGGATTTGAAGGTTATCCTGTATCACAGGAGAAAAGAGTCCAGGCACCTTCTTTAAAATCCTACACAGATCTTCCTTCAGAACACCAATCTCTAGCAAGCAATTGACACTTAATTTAACCCGCTCCTCTGGGTAGCTTAAAACCTGTGGTCTCGTGTGCAAAACACTCAAAACCTCCTCCGTTGTCATACCAACCGATTTTAAAAATACAATCACTTTCTGGATTTGATCTGAATCGCATTCAAGTAATGCAGGATACTGAATGCAAACGCCGCAGAGTTGTTCCTCGCAACAACCAAGTCCTAACAGCAAATGTAATATCTTCATGAGCTGCACTGCATCGCGTTTCAACAGAGATGGAAGTTTCGAAAAAACTAACCCAATTTCATCCTTGCTCAATCCTATCCTGCTAAGAATACTAATAACACGGAATACATTGGCACCAGTTGTAAAGGATGCACATTCCAAGCATTTTGCATATGCTGAGCCAGACATGTTCATGCCTTCGATAAGCTGAACAACATTTGGATGTTCATATTTGTCTATAAATTTGACGCTGCCATTCAATGCATAACTATTTTCCTTTTCCAGTTCTTGAGCAATCAAGGAACTTTCAGAGACCCTCTTCTTCCCCACCCTCTTCCTCGATGGAGTAGCATTGGGGGTCTGTTTTTCCGTGATGAGGGCACTGTTTTCAACACTTTTATTGTTAGAGCCCAAACAAGTCTTAATTGGTGCAGTTGAAGACTCCCTCAAGGCAGAACACTTATGAAATACTTGCCATTGCAACTGAAAGAGCTTGCTCCCAATGTGGTTAGCATCCAATACACACCCAATTAAAATCACACTTTTGACTGAGCAGAGGGGTGAAGAGAATCCTAACTGAAGAGGATGCTCGCTCTGTAGAGGCAATGACAATGCAGAACGATGACTTCCGGCCTTCGCCACCAATTTGATATTCTGGAGAAAAAAGTGGCTATGGTTATAGTAATGGTAATTGTAGTTATCCCCTTGCTCACTATGTCTAGTGTATCCCCACACATCCAGGTGCCCAAAACCCAGATGCTCCCTTGCTGTTGATGTCATCACAGAAGCCATGCCCACCTCCACTGACTGAACCGTAGAAAAAATATTATATCTTATATTCTCAATCAAAACTTGGCACTGCCCACCAAATACATGCAACCTCTGTCATGTAACATACTTATATTACATCCAACGATTAAAATCCATTGATGCAGTAGCGTAGAATGGATATTCAGGTTTTAACATACTTGTAAGCTTGGATCGCTGGGCGTTGAACTCGGCTCTCGGCCCTTTTCTTTTATGTAGCAGAATCAATATGAAGACATTAGGAGCCGGGCAACTTCGTCCATACACTGGGAGGAGGATGGTGGGGCAATACCGCAATACGTTTGAATTGATTGGATGAAAATAAAAAAACAGATAAGATAGACGGAAATATGAGATATGTGGATAGAATATTAACCGATCATTGCCTGTGGTTTGTATCCTCCGACCGTGAGGATGAGTTACATTGTCTAGACTGACTACTGCACAGTCCATCTCCTACGTCGGGACGATTCCTTTCCAAGTTTGGGGTCTGGTCATGTCAGTGCTCGTATGGGGAGCCATGAATAAATTACTCTAAAGTTGTTTTGTCTTCACATATGAGGTGGAAAATCTCTCTCATTCACCATTCATCCGCTTTCGTGAGAAGGGTAACCTTCATTCTTCCCAAGCACTCAAGTTACCTTCAATGGACTTAAATAATATTTTAATAAAGGCTTTGATTACCCAAACATAAATCCATCAATTTTTTTGAAACTTACATCAAGAATAACAAAACCAAACAAGGAGAAAGAAGAGACTAAAATTAGCTCTAAAGCCATCTAAAAAGGAGAGGGGTGTCCTCTCCTCCTTTATGTCATGTTAAATTTAAGTGTCCTTCTCATGATTTCATTGTTCCCTCGGCCAATGCATTTGACATGGCATTGTTTTCTTTATGGATATACTTAAGGAGGATTTTGAGAGGACGATCTTGCGTTCGTGTATTTGAAGGATGACATCCTTTAGAATAGGACTTTGATCTTTCACTTTCCTCCTTGTTTTGGTCCCAAATTTTTCTTGTCTCACTTCATGTTTGGCTTCTATTATTATGTTATTCTACAAAGTCATTGACCCCCTTTGCGATTGCATCATGCTTTGTTTGAGTATCTCCTCATTCCTTCCATCATGCTTTGTTTGAGTATCTACCTTGAAGTCCATTAAGTTCATGAAACTTTTCATCAACTTCCTCCTTCCTCCTCGTGGCTTGATTTTTGTATGTATTCAAACTATACTCAACCTCATTGCCACCTTACAATTCCTTTTGATTTTGGTGTCTAAATTTGATCAGCAAGGATTTTTGTCTTAGTGGTGAATCATTTGTGGCCTTTACAGTATATTCGCCTCAAATCTTCCTCTGGACAAGGTATTCTCCCCCATTCAAGTTTGTCTTTCAAGTACTATTTTGTCAAAATATTGACAAGGTTGTAATTTTCCATAAAAATATGGTCATAATACTCCAATCTTGGCAAAACAAAAAAGGTTTTAGTTGGTATGCCTCCTTGCCAAATGCTTGTATTCTCTCTTTATTAAAATAGTATCTTGCCTAAACTAATGAACCTAACTGGTGAGATTTTCCAGCTTGTTTGGGAAATTTTGTTTGGAGGCAAAAGGACTTGGCAGGGATCTGCGAAGGGAGAAGGACTGACGAAAGCATGGAAGAAGGCAAGGAGGGAGGCGGGAAAGCCTCCCTGGTCTCCGATCCGGTAGGGCTGAAGATCGAGGATATTTCGATAGCTCTAGATCAACCCCATACAGAAAGAACGATGGCTCGCAAGCCAAGGAAATGCATGCCTAAAGTGGCCCTGATTCCAACCATGTAGGTCATATCTTCGAATATTACGGAAAGAATTCAGTATATGCAAGATCACATGTTGATTGGGAAGTTTGTGGGAATGCAGCCGTCGAAAAAAGCCCTAGTCTGGT
Source organism: Pseudotsuga menziesii (assembly GCA_001517045.1). Lineage (NCBI taxonomy): Eukaryota > Viridiplantae > Streptophyta > Pinopsida > Pinales > Pinaceae > Pseudotsuga > Pseudotsuga menziesii. Next base: position 162,017 of record LPNX010099526.1, read on the forward strand.
GGATCAACTCACCTTGGAGACCTAAGGGACACTATGACCTTCAGTTGGGCTCCAAGGGTTTTTGCACCATCTCTTTTCTTAATATTGAAGATAGGAACAAAGTTATGGATGGGGGGTTGTATTTCTTTTACTCGACAGGCTTATTCCTAAGACCCTATAAGGAAAAGTTATGTCTAGAGAAGGAAGATATGAAAGTAACCCTAGTTTGGATCAGGATGTACTCATTACTGGGGAAATACTGGGACCCAAAAATATTGGAAGACCTAGGGAACTCTCTGAGAAAATTCATCAAAATCTTAGAACATACCAGGATTCAAAGATACACGACATACGGTAGGATCTGTGTCTACATGTATCTGACCAAAGAACTAACAAAAGCGATCAGAATGTCATGGGAGGACGAGGACTGGGTCCAAACCCTAGATTATGAACAGATCCCATTATGGTGTCAAAGATGACATTAATACGGTCATTTATTTAGGGAATGTCCAATGAACAATCCAAATACAACATTGGGGAAGGAAGAGGAAAAGAGTGATCAAGGGTTTACTAGGGTACCCTCGAGGAAGCAAGGAGGACAGAAGCAGGACAACCAAGAGGTAAACAAGAAGATAGCAATATCTAATAAATTCGAAGCGTTGGACAATCTCTCGGAGTAAACCTTGGACAATCAGTCAAAGGGAAAGCATGGGGAATCAGCCCCATCTAGAGACAATGGAGATATCCTCCCAACAGGAGGAAGAAGTTACAGGAGAAAAATAGAAGAGGGTGGGGATCAAGAAATAGGAGAAGAAGCATAGGATATGGATATAGGAGATATGGACCTGGAGGGGATCAAGCAAGCCTGTGCAGATGTAGGAAAAGGTTACGTCCCGCACGAACAAGTGATCCTGTTAAAAGAAGCCATCCTCAAATATCATGCCTCAAATTAGCTGGGGATTAGCTCAGGCTCTCACAAGGAGACGAAACGAAAGTTCAAGGAGCCAAATAAGAAGACGGGAAGAAAATCGAACAAACAGAGAGTAGTCGAAGTAGGTCGACGCTTGATAGAGTCAGGACAGTACCCTACCATTAAGGCGGTTTTAGGATTATAATTTTCCCCATGAAGATCTTAGCGTGGAACATTCAGGGCCTAAACAGTCCATGAAAACAAGGATCTTAAGCAGGAAGATAAAGAGATCAAAGTCGTCCATAGTTTTTGTACAAGAGACTAAGTTCCCGTCATCCTAGATCCAAGAACTGAGTAAGAAAATATGGAAGAGAAGTGAAGGGATAGACATTGACACAAGAGGCTTTGCGAGAGGCTTGGGAATCTTATGGGACCCCACTAGGGTGAGCTTAGGGGGTTCTAAGGTAACCATTGCTGCTTATCAGCATATTTTAAGGTTGTAGGGTTCTCAGTAGAAGGAATGGTTACAAATGTATATGGACCCCATAATGTTGGATAAAAGAGGGATTTCATCAAGTCACTCTAAAAAAACTGGGATAGGATGTCCAATAAACACTGGGTGTTAGGAATAGACTTCAATCTCATAACCTCTCTAGAGGAGAAGAGGGGAGGCAGATGTAGGCTGGAGGAAGAATGTGAGGCATTTAGAGATACCATTGAGGAATTAGGACTTGTTGACATCATTCTGGGGGAGGTATGGTTCACATGCAACAATAAGAGGATGGGGGATTGACACATAGCTACCAGCCTAGACAAATTCTTGGTTTCTAAATCCATTTTGGATCTAGGAAGTGAAATCCACTCATCTACTCTTCGAGGAGTAGGATTAGATCATTGGCCAATAGGATTAATGTCGAGTGGGTTGGGGTCCCTGTTCAAAAAAACCTTTCAAGTTCGAACAATTCTGGCTAGGGCATCCAGAGTTCGACAAAAAGATCAAGACTTGGTGGGAAGAGCTAGGTGAAGGATCCAACCAGAGTATGTACAAATTCCAACATAAGTTAAAAGGTTTAAAATAAAGGATTAAAAAAATGGAACAAGGAGGAAATTGGTAATATTTTTGTTGATAAGAGGATCCTGGAATCTCGCTTGCAGGAGGTCCAAACCAAGGGGGTGAATGAAGGGTATACCACCAACTTGAAGATGAAAGAACTTAGCCTCTATTCTAAAATAGAGGAGAGGAAAAGACAAGAGGAAATTCTATGGCGCCAAAATTCTAGGAACCGGTGGTTGAAAGAGGGGGAGAGAAACACAAAATTATTCCATCGCTCGGTCATGCAGAAGAGGATGCAAAACAAAATTTTCTCAATTAAGAATGACAGAGGGGTTTGGGAGGAAACCAAGGAGGAAATAGAGACCATTTTCAACCAGCATTTCAAGGATATAATGTCAGACCCAAGGCAAGACAGGAGGGGAGACATTGACCAAATAATGAGGTTCATTCCATCTCTAGTTTCCCACGAGCAAAATGAACTCTTGATGATACCTATATCTCTTATTTAGGTAGAGGAATTTGTTTTCCAGATGACAGAAGGCAAATCCCCGGGCCTAGATGGGTTCATGGTGAACTTCTTTCATAATTTTTGGGATCTAATCAATATGGAAGTGTGGAGGATAGTTGAGGACTCTAGGGCCTTGGGAAGGATTCTGCTAGCTTTTAATGCTACCTTTCTTACTCTTATTCCAAAAAGTGAAGGGGGTGACTCTCCAAATAAATTTAGGCCCATAATCCTATGCAATGTCATCTACAAAATCATAACTAAGGTAATTATTAATAGCCTGAAACCCCTCCTACTAGGCCTATGTTGATCTCAGTTTTGTTACTATTTTCGAATGATAAATTACTCTTTTGACATATATTTTGTCACCTTTTTGACATATTCCTATCATACAGCTTATCATTCAGCCTCAGGTACGAATACATTTGGGATTTATACAAATTCTGGTTTATTCTTATTATTTCGTGATTTTATTAATCAATTTGATGATATTTGGAAATTTGTTTGATATATGAAATTGTTTTGCAGGTCATAGTCTTTGCGTGAGCTGATATTGGACACGCACCCACGCTAGATATGCGCAGATCACATCCAACTCACCATTCAACCTGTCAATCAAACCGTGCACTGTTTGTTGGCATATTCCCAAACATTAAAGCGTAGAATGGTTTTCAGTTGCTCCATTTCCCACGCGTCTGATGATTGGATGATCCTCACTCTAGAAGGTTCACCATCCTACCTTCTATGTTCAACACCACGACTCATGCCCATGTCAACAAGAAACTATATGTCGCAGCCTGCATGAGTAGAACTGCCGCGTGAAGGAGCAGGAGAATGACTATGTGTTGGCATATGGTCGTTTGTTGTAATAATGGTTGACTATTTTAGGAGCGGTCGACCACTGAAAGGGTCGACCTGCCCATCCTTGTAAACGTTATATATACCTGCCTCCAAGCGAGAGCATAATTAGCTAGCATGTTAATCAGTCGACGTTAGAAGATAAACTCTGTAATATTGTTCTGAATTTTAATATAAGTTATATTTCTATTGTTCATCTATGCTCCTGTCTCTGTGAGTGATTGAAGCACAACCCTGATTGTTGAGAGGGCCCCTCAACAACCAGCGGTCTCCATTTTCATGTGTATTTCCCTCATTTCCTTTCTTGTAGTTAGTATAGTTTCATTTCCACTTTGCTTATGTAATTTCATTTCCTGTAATCGCTTATTTTATTATCTCCTGTAGCATGTGTTTTATTGTTAATATAATTTCATTCCCAGAATTAGATAACCAGTTGCACGCATAGTTAGTTTCCTTTCCAATCTTTCTACATCTTGTTGTTTAATTTTATATCGATAGTTACATAGATCTGAATTGCTTATATCTTATATTTAATTTATAGTAGATTTAGTTTTGTTAACTCTTGTTTTGTTATAAATTTACTTTGGTTATACTTTAGTTTGTTTTATAGACAATAGTTTCTTTATAATCATGAATTAGCATAAGTCTTTTCAATGTTAGTTCGATTACTGAATAAGACTACTTGTTGTCCTTTATGCATCTTGTTTCCATATGCACAAAATCCGCTAATAATTAGATCATTTAGGTCATTTTCCATTGTCTTTTGTATACATACTGTCATTCAGACCGCCTATTTAGCCTTTCATTCAGACCATCCATTCAATCTGTTATCCAGTCCTTTGTTCAGCCTTCAATATTCCCATTTTGTTTTAAGCATGTTTAAAGGTTCTGTTTCTTTGGCTTTTGAATTCTGTTCTGTTTTGGTAATTAGATAATGGTTACATTTACCATTAGGACCTTAGATTAGATTATTCAAAGTATTTATCAAGTTCCATCCTTATCTTTCACCTCCTCTTACCTTAGTATGCTTTGAATTATGCTCTGTTTTGTTTCTTTTGTTTCTAATATTCTCACTTATTACTGTTATAACGTTTGATAAGTATATCTCCAATCTAGTTTACCTTTGTGTATATCTGTGTGTTTAGAGGAGCTTCTTAATTAGGTTTTCTTTATTAAGTTTTCTACTTGCTTCTTTCATTAAGTTTTTACTTGTTTATAAGTTAGATTTTTCCTTACATTTGTTTCATATAAGAATTGTTTTGTTTATAAAAGTAATCCTTAAAAAAATTCTTGTTTCTTAGTAGATTAGTTGTTCATAAACATCTTCCTTAGTTAAGAGTCATTTGCTTATGGAATAAATCACCATGTTTACCATCACCTGTAATTGGACATTCCTTAGTTTGCACATATTTGTAGAAGTTAAATTAGATTTAATCCCATTTTGTTTATTTACTTATTTTGAATGCCATTTTGACACTACTCCTTCTCTAGTTTCGATCACAATGAATGCATATCCTCAGAAACCCCAAGGAGAATGGAATTAGATAGTTTAGTTTAACTGTTAGGTACATTCATTAGTTGCATGTATAGTTTAATTGTTGAAGTTCTTAAAAGTATATCCAGTTGATGTAATCTTGTTTCCAATATTATAATTCCTGGTATAGTTAGTTTCTGAAGTTGTTTATGAAGCTTTCTAATTCTTAGATTAAGAAGTGGAATAGTTAATTAATAAGTAGTTTACTTTCTTAGAGTAGTATTGTTTATATCTTTACCTTTCAGTATTTGTTTGTAGAGTAGAGTAGTATAGGATGATACTGCTCTAGTCTAATACCCTATCCCGGTTTAATGACCTTAATAGTTGAATTTCTAGGAGTTTGACTCGGTTTTTCATTTTGAAAGATCTTTTGATCTTTTCTTTGTTAAAATATTTCCATGACACCCTAGGAAACCCTTTGCCTTCACATATACTTTGTGTCAACTCTAAGTTTACCAACCTCAGTCGATGATTGAATATTTGGTGAATTAATTAAGACATTATAACACCCAACATTTTTGGCATCGTTGCCGGGGATTTGTTATGTAAGGTAGAATAGATAGAATTTCTTTATGAAGTTTAGTAATAGGATGGTGGCGGGGGAGTGGTAAGATGAGAGGTAAGAACCTGCGCATATGTTATAACAGGTGCCCCCAAATCCAGTAGTAGTAGTACTAGTAGCATAGGTTTTCCTTTAGTTTAATTTTTCATGAGCAGACCTAGAGATTCTAAAGGTAGAATAGATAGAATTTCCTTATGAAGTTTAGTAATACGCTGGTGGTGGGGGAGCGGTAAGACGAGAGGTAAGAACCTGTGCATCTGTTATAACAGGTGCCGCCAAATCCTGTAGTAGTAGTACTAGTAGCATAGGTTTTCCTTTAGTTTAATTTTTCATAAACAGATCTAGAGATTCTAAGGGTAGATACATTAGAGCTAATTCTCAAAACCTTATTAAAAATCCTACTAACCTTTATGGGGGACGAAATACCCCAACCACTAACTCAGCAGAAAGGTATCGGAGAACCCTCATAGGAAGTAGTTCTACTTGGAAACCTAAAGACTTTATAGGAGAAACCATAAACGGTGAAGAAATCTTGGCGGGAAGTCCTAAGGATCCCATTGGTGAAGAAATTCAAGAGGAAACCCTCAACCCTCCACTAGTGCAGAAACCTAACAATACAACTTTCTCATTAGTAGGGGATCCTAACTTTGTTGATTTCATTGATCCTACCCAGGTATAAGCCCTCTTTGGCGGCTCAACAAATACAGTTATTTCACAAATAGAAACCTCCACAGTAGTACCTACCATCCCTATAGAATCTAATAAAAACATAGTTGATCGTAGGAAGATCTACCTCGAAAAAGAACATTGGGATGCCCCATTATCACCTCGAAGGGAGCCTCCTAGGTACACACTCTTTAGGAATCAAACTTACATGGAGCGACGGGGAGAGAATGAAGATCATGACGAGGTTAGAAATGATGAAGGGGAAGGAGAAAATCGAACTAAGACTACCTTCGGGTTCCCTATTTTAGACACTGTACAAGATGTAAATATGAAGAACATCCCCCCTTCCTCCTTACCTACTTTCCATGGGAAGAGTAATGAAGTCCCAGACACATTTTTGTTCAAGTTTCACATCCTCTGTAGAAGTTATAACTATCTACAGGATGCTCACAAATTAAAACTCTTTCCTACTACACTGAAAGACTCCGCTTTAAGATGGTTTGTGGGATTAGGAGAATATAGTATCAGGACTTGGGAAGATATGAAAACTACATTCTTGCGGAAGTATCAAGAGTATTGCAAACCCAGAGACTCTCGAAACGATATTTTTAAGATACAACAACTCGAAGACGAGAGCTTGGAAGACTATCTCGAAATATTTATTTATACACTACATAAATCTAAACATAATGATCTTTGAGAAAATGCAGTATGAACACTCTTCCTTAAATGGATCTTAGAAGACCTGGTAGAAAGCCTTAATCTAATGGCATCTGGCAATGTCTCCCACAAATATTTCCCACAAATTGGGGAGATGTGTATAAATTACTCTAGAAGTAGGGGGAAAGTTGGGAGAAATCTTCGAGAACCTTATAATAGAAATCTAAAAGGGAATACTCCCAGTTCAGTAGGAGTCACAAGGATAGAGTTAGGAAACCTATTGGAAAATTTCAAAACTGACATTTTAGGAGCGATGGGTTCCCAACTAGATGCGTTACAAGCTAAGAAAAGGCAAGAAGAGGAACATGCAACGATGAGCATTTTCTATCCAAGATGCAGAACTAAGAATCCCCAATGGGAATGGCCATTAAATAACATCTTTGTGTGTCATATATGTACGGAAGAGCACCCGACAGACAATTGCCCATCATTACCAGGGTTACAAGCCATATATAAAAGTGGGGAAATTGGTGAAACCTTGAGGAGGCCTCCTTGAAAACAAAGGGACCCACCACCATATTAGAATTTGTCACCACAACCCCCACCTTATTACCAACCCTACCAATGAAATCAACAGTGGAACACTACAAGTTGGCAGCATTGGCCACCCCAGTATCCTCCTCCTCCTCATTTTACTCAGCAACAGTATTGGCCACAGGGGTGGAGGGGACAATCCTATCCCCAGTCACCGCCTGTCTCTACTCATCCTTATCCTCAACATTCAACCAATACCCAACAATTGTTACCAGGATTTGTGCCTGTAGTCCCCCTTATTACACAACAACCTCATCACTTCCAAAATACAAACCCTCCACGGCCTACATTATTACTCCCACAACTGATACCTAATCCGAATAATAAGCCAACTCAAGCTCTTAAGAGCATTGAGTTTCAAACTCTTCCATCCTACGTTATTTCGATTGTACCTGCACATGAGATACAATTACGATCTGGAAGAATTGTGAATGACAAACCCAAGTCATCAGTCGTCATTCGTGAGGAAAATGATGAAGAAGATCCCGATGAAGTCATGAATGATTCTATTTGCAGGATGTGCTGAAAATTTCAGTGCATACCCATCCTCAACAAGAACCAACTCAAGAACGAAGAATCCCTCCATTTCCAAAACGATTAGTAATAGAAAAACCTGTATTCCATCTTGAGTACGATATTCTTAATGAATTAAAAAATGTTCGTGTCAAGATCCCTCTATTACAAGCTATTAAGGACATACAAATTTATAGTAAGGTAATAAAGGAACTTTGCATTAAGAAACCAGGAAGGAAACAAAAAGACCCCCCCACTATTCATGTTATAGGAGAAATGCCTAAATGCATGACAGACCAATCTAGAATTGCAAAGTATACAAACCTAGGAAGTCCAGTAGTGACTGTTATCGTAAATAATACTGCCATAGACAATACACTTATTGATTTAGGATCTGCCATTAATATGATGACCACCACAGTTTTAGAAGTTTTACAGTTGGGACAATTTCTCCGACCAACCCCCTCAATTATGGAACTAGTAGACCGTACTAGGTTGAAACCTTCAGGGGTTTTGGATGACATTGTTGTATTAGTGGCATCATGGGAATACCTTGTTGATTTCATGGTAGTAAATTCAAAGGATCGTTCTAAAGGACATCCTATTATACTGGGAAGACCATGGTTGGCTACCGCCAACTCCTTAATAGGATGTAGGTGTTGCACCTAGAAATCTCATATTTCTTATTAGCCTTCATGAGAATTTCACATTGCCTTTCAACCTCCCAGAAATCCTGGCTTGAGTCACCTTGGTCACTTTTTTCCTAGACCTAGAAAGGATGGTGCCTTCATTTGTTTTGCACAGAGCATCGGCGACGCCTGTCTCAGTTAACCCATAAGCATCGTTGTCTCCTTTCTTTGGAAAAAACCCTAGATCGGTGCCTTTTTCAGTTTTGCTAAGAGCGCTGGTGGTGAGAAAATGAGAAAAAAGAAGCTTCTAGAAGCTTCCATGTGAAAGCCTCCATGGGGTTAGTTCCTATATACATGGGATAGGTGGCATTAGCCTTCCTCACCTATAGGGATCCCATTCTATCCTTTTTCCAAGTCATCTCTTGAGTTCTAGTCCTATAAATGAAGCCTTCATGAGGAGAGTGAGAGAGGCCAAAAAAAGCACCCTTATGCTACTAGTTTGAAGTCTGAATCAGAGGCAAAGTAGAGTTAGCTTGTGGTTGGAGAGGTCTTCATAGTCATAAGAGATTGTAGACATTCTTGTTGAGATTGAAACCATCGACATCAATGATTTTTGGTTGTACTTCTTTCTCATCCATATATAAATACAACGACATTTCCCTTTCCTATATTTAATTGTATTGATTGTAATTGGATATTATTGGATTCCTTGATCACCAATATGAATAGTCAATTTATCATGATGCTCTCATCCCTTTTGTTTGTCTTGTGATCTATTTTGCAGGTACTGAACCATTGCAAGGACTTTTGGAAAGAAGATAAGCAGATCCAAGGTTGAGGTATATTGTCTTTCATGTTAATTGATTTGATTATTCAAGGAAAGGATATGTTGCTGTGTATTTTTGTTCTATAGTTGTGATTTACATTGCAGAGGAACAAGTAGTGTCTGCACTGATTGAGAATTCCTGATAACAAAATTGGCGACCATACTGGGGACGCTTAATCTAGTCAGATCTGGCGAAGATCCAGTCAAATCTGGTGTAGATATAGTCAGATCTACAAACTTCGGTAACCATTCCATCTATGAAGGTTATTCTCTCTCCTTTTAGTTGTTTCAGTTAACAAGGTAAGCTATCTATCTTATGTTTGTGATTTTTTGCCTCTGTTCTGAGTAGTTTTACCCTTTTTAGTCTAGCTCAGTTTTTTTGGTTTCTCCAATAGGATTTTAGCCTTTCAGTCCATTGTTTGAGCGACACCTTTCCCTTTGACTGATAGAGCATAGATCCACCTTGGGACGCATTTTCTTCATTTGTTTAGAGCGCTGACACCGCCTTCTCCTTCAATTGATAGAGTGTCGACGATGCCTGTGTGCAAAAGGCTAGAAGCATCGATTCATCCTAGGATGCCCTGGTGCCGTGCTCCTCAGTGCACCGAGGTAGGCCTTCAAACTTCCTGTTCAAGAAATTTTTTGTTCAATTTTTAAACTGCTTTGTTCTCTGATAGTTTTTTAATGTGGTTTGCTTACTTGCTTGTTGTCTGATTTACTGGTTTTTGTGAGTGTGATTCTCTGTTTGAGCTCAGATCCAAGATTTTTATCTTCCTCATTGTCATAAACGAAAGTGGAAACATAGTTCAGTTTTGGTTTTTTAGTAAAGTGTCTGAAAATTTTTCTTTTGAAAAGAAAGCCTATAGCCTCTTCCTAGAAGATTAGTTTTATTTTTATTTTTAAAAGACTGCTTTGTGTGCCTCATATTTTCTAGAAAAATACAAAAAGAATCATATTATTTTCCTCTTGTTTATGCTTGCGAAAATTTCATTTCTATTTTGCATGTGTGATTCAGAAGAATAGGTCTTTTTGACATTGTGGCAAAAGTTAGTTTTGCATGCACGTTAGAGGCTTAGTTTTCTTTCTTGCATTTTAGAAACTTTAGAGTACTTGTTTGAAAGAGTTTTTGTGTTTGAAAGGTCTTTCTTTGCATTCCTTATTGGATCTTGTTTTAATTATTACAAACAACTTTATTTTGGTAATAAAGAAAAAATAAAAGGTTTCTTCCTTACCCTAGTTAGTTGTCATCGAAGTCAAAAAAGTGCATTTACATTTAGATTAATTTGCATTATTGGAGATAACACTTCACAAACATTCACCTAATCGTCTAGATTAAATTAACGGTAGCTTTAGGTCTAAAATTGTATAGAAATTTGAGTGATAGGTTAGTGACGTGTTCGGGCGTTGCAAAACATAGGAGTTGTCATTATTTGTCCACACTACAACCCGAGACTCGCGTGGTTCTTCCATGTACCATTGGTATATTGAATGACCTTTCATGTACCCTTGAGGTATATAGAAATATACTTCATGTACTCGATTGTATATCGGAAGGCCCCTTGTGAACTGTTTTGTATTAGACAACACTACTACCGATTTGAGCTCCCATGTACCTTGCGTATATCTGGAGACCCCACTAGGATACCCTAACCATCTGAGAAAAACCCTTTGGCCATCTTGTGTGGAGCAATACACTGAAAACAACATTCAGGGAGATTACTATGCACATACCCCCTTGGTATATCGCGAGTTGCACCTACTTGACAATCCTGGTGAGAGACCGGCTATTCTGAACTCGTCCTATCACTTAAGTCTGCTTCTGACCTTTAGCTCTGTGTAGGTTTTGTTTGTGTGCTTTTCTCCTTTTTTGACCTAGATTAGGTAACTTTGGCCACCACCATGGCTGAGCAACTTGCAAGACGCCATTCTCGTAGATTGCAGGGTTTACCTCCTGACTCTCCTCTTATCGTGGAAGGACAAGAATGGGTAACCATGGAATAACCAACTTATGCTAATGTTCCCATAGGAACTGCCTTGGCTTGTGAAACCAGAGAACATTTCACTATTTTTACAAATCCTTTGGTTCAACTACCTCCTGTAGTTGATGCTTTTGTGCATTTGCCGTTGGAAGGCCGTGTCGATAGTCCTACTCCACTAGATTATGGCCCGGATGCTCCTTTTTGGAGGACTTCTATGGGCCAAGCTATTATTGAATTCAGGGTTATTAGAACTTCACCAGGGAACCCTCCTTTAGGAGAATAGGAACATAGAAGAATTAAGGCATCTCTCGATTGAGCTCGTAACATTTCAGAGAGAGTAGAAAGAATCATTCCTCCACCCGTGTCTCGTTATGAAACTATGTTGGCTCCTTTACCCCGTAATAAAGACCCTTGGCCTTTATCTGAAATTAAACCTTCTTTCGAAGGTCATCCAACCTATGGTGATACTTCTCACAACCCATGGCCTCATGGATATCGTTCACTAACTCAAGTGTTAGGTCCTATTGAAGAACTTCCATTTCAAGGTAATCCAGGCCTAAATGACAATCCTACAGTTTCACATTCTGGCCTCGTTACTAGGCCTTCCAAACTAGTCATGGTTGGGGGGCTATCCACAAATCAAGTAATGTCAACAAATTCTAATGCCGGGGGGCAACCCCCGGCGCGAGTTACGTCATTTGTTAGTGGAAGTATTTCTAGTTCAGGACAAGTTGCAGCTGTAGCACAACCTGCAGTAGTTATCCCTCCTACCAATACCAATGTTGTCCCCCCCCCCCCCACATCCATTTCAGGCCAACCCTTAGGGGCGCAACCTGTCAATAATCTAGCTTCTTGGGGATAAAATTATCCAAGAACTCATCCACCTATGGCTAATCAAGTTTATCAACAACCACTGTTTGCGGCTATTTATCCTGGAATTCCCTACCCTGGGAATGCTTTTGTACCTTGGGGACAACCCAATTGGTCCAATGTCCTGTCATATGTAGGAGATTTTGTTAATACTGCTTGAGGATATGGTGGACCACCACCTGGAGGACCACCACGAGGACTTGGAGGAACTAGTGGACCATTTGGAGGACCACCACCCGGAGGCCCACCACCACTGCCTAGAGGGCCACCACCACCACCTCTTGGAGGGCCACCACCACCACCACCTGGAGGACCACCACCAACACCACCACCTTTCGAAGGACCTCCTCCCTCGGGTGGCCCACCTCCTCATGGAAATTCTTGAAATCAACAACCTTTTCAACATGCTTCGGGCAAATCATCCATACCCGTCTATCAATCTGCATTTGGTCCTATTGGTCAGCAAATGCCATACTAGTACTACCAATATCTGCAACCAAATCAACAACTGCCATTTCTAGCCACTTTAAATCTACCAGACTTGTCCAGATTGATAAATATCCCAATCCATCATGACCCCTCTTGGCCTGCCATTCCTGTAAAGTTGCCTTTCGATATACCCAAGTTTGATGGTAAACCTGGTGAAGATCCAAAAAACCATGTGATGACATTCCACTTATGGTGTTCATCCAATTCTTTGATGGATGGCTCAATCCGTCTACAGCTTTTTCAAATAACCCTCACTGGTATTGCCGCAAAGTGTTACATCAAGTTACCACAACACTCTTTTTGGGATTTCGATGCCTTAGCAATGGCGTTTTTAACACACTTTCAATTGCCAATCCGATATGAAACAGGTACAGGCCTTTTGACCTCACTTCGACAAACCACATCAACTCACATCTCCGATCATATCCATGAATGGAGATGAAGACGAAGGTTAATTAAGGCCCCTATTCCTGATCAATTGCTCGCTGATTGGTTTACAAAGTCTTTACTTCCACCTATTGCTAGAGATGTTTCCATGGGAGGCGTTGTTACTGTGGAGCAAGCTATTATCCGCGCTTAGTACCTAGACTTGGTTTATTCCTAGTCAGGTACTCTGTATGACCTAATTCCCCATGCTCCTCGACCTACAACAGATCCATCAAGACTCGCAATTGAATCACCTGCTATGGCATAATTGGTTCGGTTCAAATGCAAACAACGGGAAAATCTTCTAAGAAACAAAATCAAATCGCCACTTTGTCAAATCAACCAGCACCACCTACCAAACCTGCACCCTCTCCTATTGCTTCCACTAAAGTAAACGCGATCCAATCAACTAAATCTTCAAGCGGGAAGAAGAAAGGCAAAAATAAATCTAAAAAACCTGATAACCAACAGGAAGGAAATAAAACACAGAATTCAGATGCTGATTCCAAAGGCAGGAGAAAGGTAAAATATCCTTGTTTGATCTACGAAGGTGACCATTTTACGAAAGAATGTCCTCATCGCGAGGAAGTCAATAAGTTTTTGAAAACTTCACCCACCCTAGTAGTTTTGAAAGATCCTTTCCCTTCCCAACAACAGTTAATTGATCACAAGTCCTTGAATGAAACTTCTTCGTCCATTGACGAAGTTCCAATGATGTCTAGTGAAACAGTTAATTTAAACACAAGATCACACAGTTATGACCCTCCTCCAGAAAATAAACCTAATGATGTTCCATCTGAAAAACCCTCAGCTTCCACACCTCCTCCTAATAATTGTCTTCACATTGAAAAACACATTCCAGAAGCAATTTTCTGCCCACCAAAGGGTACTCTACGTAAGTCCATAATCAATCCTAACGCTTATGCCGCCCAATATTATAATATTGTCGAAGATCTGGCTCAAGCACCCTGCGCTATGTCAGCTTTAGAGGTACTTCAAACCTTCCCAACTCAATGAAAAAACTTTCTTACTGCCCTCGGAGCTATGGATCCTGAAAGTAGTAATATCATCACTTTCAAATTGGATGATTTCAAAACGAGACTCTCACATCAGTTAGCTTTCCAGACCGCTACCAAAATTTCTGGAAAGACTATCCATCGTACTGTTTTGGACGAGGGTGCCTCTACATCAGTCATGTCTTTATCTTGCTGGAGAGCCATTGGTTCTCCGGAAATCAACCATTCACCTACCACCCTTAAGGCTTTTGATGGTCGCGGCTTTCAACCCTTTGGATTACTACCTGCCATCCATGTTGAACTAGGGGGAAAGTCAGTCTCCATTCACATTGAAGTCATCGACGCTCCTTTGGATTACAACTTACTCCTGGGTCATAACTGGTTTTATGCTATGCAAGTTGTAGCATCGACCATTTCTTGGATCATCCAATTCCCATTCCAAGGAAAGATTGTTACTATTGATCAGTTAGATTTCATCATGCCTAGTGCCATTACAAATGATGCAAATAGTGTTTCGCTCCTCAATACCCCACAATATAAGGACATTGCCTACTCTTCACTAATGGGAGTCTTTCCCTCACTTGATCCTCCTCCTGCTTCGCAAACTGCATCTATTAACATGATTTCTACCCCTTATGCAGACAAAGGAAAATAAATTACTGATGAATCAACATCCTTTTCCCCTTTCAAAGAAATTTACAATGCAATCCAAGCTACCAGTGACCCCACCATCAATGACCATTTGTTGGTGGTCTCAGACCGCTATCACATGCCATATTGGCTCTAAAACCCCCCCATCTCTAGATTATCTTTCACGCATACTTCCTACAGACGAATCTATTATGGAATTTATGTCGTTAGAGGAGATGCATTGGGAAGATTATCATCACTGATCTTCTTTCCTTCCCCATTGCCATATGGTAGAAGACCACTTCACCTCTATGGTTTCATTTGATATAGTCCTCAACCCTCAGTCTTCGATCCTCACTCGTAGTGTCGATTCTGAAGGAAATTTGTGTAACATTACAAAAACTATGCATGTAGACATATAAGTGAAACTAGGTATTTCTGAGAACATTTTCATAGGACAGAACTCTTCACTTGAAGAAGTCCAAACATACACGGCCCTTTTCAAGGAGTTTAGAGATGTCTTCGCATGGACATATGAAGAAATGCCAGGGATTGATCCCTCTATCGTTGTTCATGAGATAAAAACTTACCCCGATGCCAAGCCAATCCGTCAGAAACTACAATAGGTCCATCCAAGAAAAGCAACCGCTATTAAAGAAGAAGTTGAGAAACTTCTGAAGGCAGGTTTCATTTACCCCGTACCATTAATTGAATGGGTGTTCAACATAGTCCCTGTGAACAAAAAATAGGGCACTATTAGGGTTTGTATCGATTTTAGGGATTTGAATTGAGCTTGTCCAAAAGACAACTTTCCCACTCCCTATATCGATCAAATCATCGACAATTGTGTCGGAAGCGTTATTTTTTCCTTTATGGATGGCTCTTCTGGCTATAATCAGATCAAGATTCTCTCGTCAGACCAACATAAGACGACATTTATTTTCCCTTGGGGGACTTTTGCTTATCGTAAACTGCCTTTCAGTTTAAAGAACGCTGGCGTGACATTTCAATGTGCCATGTCCTAAGCTTTTCATGACATTAAACATGTTGTGGAACCTTATCTTGACGACCTGCCTACTCATTCCAAGCAGCGGGATATTCATGTTGATCATCTGAGAGCTGTGTTTCTTCGATGTCGTCATTTTAATATTCGTCTAAATCCCCATAAATGTGTTTTTTTTGTACAAGATAGCTAAATTCTTGGCTTTATTGTTTCCAAAGATGGCATCCATATAGATCCCTTGAAAATTGAAGCTATCTTAGCCCTAGCTGCTCCCACTAACATAACTGAACTCCAAAGTTTGCAAGGGAAGGCAAACTTTTTATGTCGTTTCATCTGCAATTATGCCAAAAGGACACATGGTTTCATGAGGTTGCTTAAGAAAGATACCCCTTTCTTCTAGGATGATTTCGAGCAATGCACATTTGATAATCTTACACATGCACTTACCCATGCACCAGTGTTGCAACCACCTAATTATGCTAAGGACTATTCCTTGTATGTGGCTGCATCCTTGTCTACCATAGGCATGGTCCTTGTTGAAACAGATGAACACAACTAGGAACATGTGATTTATTACGCAAGTAAGAGTCTTTTGGACTCTAAAACTCGATACTCACATGTGGAGAAACTCACTCTAGCCATGGTCATCGCGGTCCAAAATTTTCGTCATTATATCTTGCTCCGCACCACCACTATTTACGTGGATTCCAACCCCATGTACTACGTTCTTACACAGCAAGTGCTTGGGGGAAAATACACGTTGGATTGTGATTCTCCAGGAATTTGAGTTAGAATTCACCAAAAGCACTTCCAAGAAGTCTCTCGTCTTTGCAGAGCTTATATGTGACCTTCCCTGTACTACCGAGACTACAGAGCCCTTTGATTCATTACATGATGAATCATTGTTTCTCATTAGTACGACTGATCCACGGTACGGAGATATCATTTTGTATCTCCATACCTTATGATACTAGCCTACTGCTTCTCGAGATGAACGTCGTCGCGTTCGCCATTAGGCCAAAAGTTCTCTTATCTTGAATGATACCCTATACCGTCGTGGTGTTGAATCCATATTACAACATTGCCTTACACATGAGGAGGTTGAGATCGTTTTAAATGATTGCCATGTTGGAGCTTGTGGCGATCATCTATCTGGGTTGGCTACTGTCAACAAAATATTACGTGCAGGGTATTTCTGGCCCTCTAGTTTCAAAGATTGCATTGAAACAGTCAAGAAATGCCCACCATGTCAAATGTTTACTTCCAAGAAACGCATACATCTAGCTCCGCTCCATCCCATTGTAGCAGTTGGTCCCTTTGCAAAATGGGGCATAGACTTTGTGCACTGTAGACCTACCTCAATGGGGGGGCATGGCTACATTATTGGGGTTGTGGACTATTTTACGAAATGGGATGAGGCAATGCCCACATATGCTGAAGACGGTAAGATTGCTGCACTATTATTATTCAACCATATCATTGCGAGATTCTGGATTCCTAGGGACATCGTGACCGATCATGGTTCACATTTTCAAAACAAAATGATGATAGAGCTCAATGTTAAATTAGGGTTTCGTCATGATAACTCTACACCATACTATCCTCAGTCCAATGGCCAGGTTGAGGCTATAAACAAAGTATTAAAAACAATGCTTCAGCGGATGGTAGGGAAAGCCAAGTCAAATTGGCATTTGCAGCTTTTCTCTGCACTCTGGGCCTACAGGACTATTGTCAAAACTTCCATCGGTTTTACACCTTTCCAATTAGTATACGGGCTGGAAGCTACTCTCACGATAGAGTGTGAGATCCCTTCTTGAAAGCTTGTTGTGGAACTATTACCCAACACCACTATAGACAAAGAAAGATTCCTGTATCTAAACAAACTTGATGAAACTCAACGCAATGCTGCCTTAGCTAATGAGGCACATAAATGAAGAATGAAAGTTCAATATGACAGGACTGTCCAACCCCGTTCCTTCAATGAAGGAGACCTGGTCTTGACTTATGACTAGAAGCATGACAAGCTGGGGGCATGCAAATTTGAGACTATGTGGCATGGGCCCTATATTTTCAATCGTTTTTTAGAGAAAGGAGCATATGAATTGGTTGATTACGACTGGATACCTTTGGGAGAGCCCCGAAACAGGCTCTACCTCAAAAGATACTATGCCTAAGTCATCTAGCATAGTGTCTTTGTAAATATTGTTTATAGTTTGTTGTGTGTCTTAGCTTTGAAAAGTGTGTCTTTTGTGTGATTCAAAATGTGTTTTCATAAAACCCTACTTATGCATGTCTTTTGTCTGATGGACAGATGGCTTCCTTCATTAGTTTTGCTGATGGTGCTAATCGATACACGCTTAACCTTGCATCAACAACCTGGGTACTGTACTCTCCTACAAGTGAGCTGGTGAGTTCAGGGGGTATTCTTTTAGGTCCCTCTACCAACAATCTGGCGGAATATCAAGCCGTGATTGGATTGTTGACGGAAGCCCTAACTAATGATGTAAGGGAAATTAGGATTTACCTAGACTCTGAACTAGTTGTCCAATAACTTAATCGAGTCTACACCATCCAAAATCCCATGCTTCTTCATACTTTCTGAAGAGTTGGGTTGTTAGAGAGGTATTTTGAGCAAATTACATATCAACACATTCCGAGACATTTAAATGTTGTGGCATATTCCCTAGCTAACTATGTCTTAGATTGGCATATTGCTCGTATTTAAAAGTCCATTTGAAACATAAACAACCCATGTAAATTCATAAGTAGATGATCATTTCACACATCACATTTGCCACACACACAACTGTAAATATAAAATTTTGTCATATATAAAAAGCTGTAGCACCGAGATACAAAATTTGGGCTGAAGCATCTCTAGCCTTCAGTGTCCGTTCAGGACCATAAAAAGTTCAGAATACACGTATACATAGGGCAAATTATGAAGATTTGAAGCTTTCAATAATACATATACAAAAAAGTGAAAATCAAGGCAGACTAATCCTCATGATGCTCATGGTAGCATGTAATGGCTTGGGCCACTCCGCGGAGTAGCCTAGAGAACCCTCCAGAGACACATGCAGTATGGCGTTGATAACGCCTAGGTACCTCATCAGTAGTCATGTCTGGGATGCCCACAGTTAAGTGATGTAGGTTCTCCTTGAGATTTCCGAGCTCTTCATCAGCTTCAAAGCGGTATAGCATCATGTCCCTGGTACCTGCTCGCCTAGCAATAGGCGACATCCTTGCTGGATGGACATATCCAATGTCTGCATGAAAACATTTTTATCTTAGTACTACAAAATAAAAATGAAATAAAATACAAAATTTAAAAACACAAGTGGATATTGTCTTTTCTTACCTCGGTGATCCCATACTTGTCCCTCAGGTAGAGCAAGCTCCGGGTCATCACGGAAGTCTACCCCTTCATAGGTATAATCCTCCACCATAAGTAACTGGTTTCTCAACTAGCGAAAGAAGTCAGATCCGTAGCTAACTTTGAGCCCTCCACCTCCAAGGCGAGGCATGGCTGTAACCCATGCAATCATCCTCAGATCCTCAGGCTCAAGTTTGGTAATGGTCACCTGTGGTCTCATGTGAGGTACCCGCTCTAGGATAAAGGACACTACCATTGCTCCGTAGCCAAATTGCTTCAGTGTTCCTCTTTTGCACTTGTTTAATTGGTTCTTCAGACACATTAGCATGCCTTCACACCAATTGAAGACAGTGGGATCCATGCACTGCAAATCATATAGCATATGTGATCTGCTAGTAAGGTGGGCAGCCCTAGTTCCTGCCACCTTGCCGATAGTATACACCACTGTCCTTAAGGGAAGATCTACTAGAGACTTGATATGTAGCTTCCCAGATTGGGACTCTGTACCTAGTGAGCAATGTTGATCAATAATATCGTCTAAGGAGGTCTCCCCTCCTCGTGCTCCAGATAGAACTACTGGCTTCCCCTTATAGACAAACCGATCAGAAAATAGTTATCCTCAACCTCTATAGGCAGGATATGGACTCCCACCACAAAATGCTCCTGGTAGGGATCTCACATATCTATGATATACTCTAGCAATCGAATATGTGCTTTCATGCTAGGTACTTGGAAATACTTTAGAAGCCCGCAGTTCCATAGAGCCTCAATAGTGGCTGGATCATTAGCAGCCCGGTTGTCTGGAACTTCATGTTCCCTTTCCTTCCAAATCACCATGATGCACCTGTAACATGTAAATTTTGTAATTAGAAAACATATCATAGCTAAAAGAAGGAAAAACATATAAAATGACAAATTATGAAGCAAGAAGAAAACATGAAAATTTGTTTTTTGGGTGGATTAGGGTTTTTGTTTGTCATTTTCCCTTGCAGTGGTGCTGCTACCTTTCTCCCACAGAGCATCGTGGCACTGCTACCTGTGGCTTGCAGAGCGCCGAGCGCCTGTCTACTGTGGACAGAGCGCCTACGGCGCCTCTATCCTAGCTTGATAGAGCACCGTCGGGAGCTCTACTCGACGGCTAAAATCCCTACAGGGAGAAATGTTTTCCTTCTACCATGGTTAAAAACCCCTTTTGAGATGCCTAATTTCCTATTATACATTTCAAACAACAAATCTATTCTCTACCTTGCCTTCAAACAATTAAAAAATCTTTTTAAGAACATGAATTAAAACAATGCAAAAGAAGTAAAATGACATTTGTTGAGCATGGAAGGGGAAAGAATCAAAGGCTTAGCTCTTCTAAGGAGAATGAAGAAACAATGGAGTGAAGCACCCTTGCAAAATCACCGGAGGGAACTCTTGCTATCAATGCCTACTACCAAAACTCACCAATGGTAAAAATATATTACCTACCCTTTCTATTTATAGAATATTTGGATTTTTAAAAAATGCATAATAATTTGTTTAATTTTGAAATCTAAATTATTTTGGTAAAAGTGGGTTTTTATTTTTTACTTTCTATAGTTTGGAAAATGGCTTTTAATGGTGTTTTTTGAGTTTTTTCAGGTAAATCTTGGGTTATAGTTACGATATAAGCTATTTTTGTCTTTTTTGACCTTATAGCAAGATTGAAAAAGTACTGAGCATCGTTTTACACTTTTTACATGCTCATTAAAATTCCAGTAGAAAGGTGTCGAGTCTATTTTTTTGCTTTTTCGGACTCGTTAAAAGTGGATTATGAAAAAGGAATCTAGTTCAGGAGTTATATTTAAGCTCTTTTCAGTCTCCTCAAAACATAAAAAGATTGCCAAGCGAACTTGTTACGTTCACACTTGTAAAAGAATTCGAATAATCGACTAGTCGGGGGTAGGTTATCTTTTTTTGGACCGACTGGCCTTATTTACGAAAAAGGACATTTTGGAGTCTTCTTATTCATTTCAGACTCTCTAAACATGAAACGGAAAATGAGTTTGCTTTCATCGGACTCGTAAAACAAAACGATGAGAGACCTGTTGACTGAAAAATGTGACTTGCTCGCAACAAGGAGAGACAACCCAGACCGGGATCCTTAAAGCAGGTTCCAAGCTGTTTGGGATGGTTGTTCCCGACGAGTTTTATGGCTCTGTTAGCCAAAGAATTAATCTAAAAGAAACCTGAAAGATAAAACTAAATCAAATGTACAGGAAAACTAATAACTAATCTAAAATAAAGAAAATATTATTAAAATCTAATCTATTTATTTATATATATAGATATGTAATAACATTTACAATATTGAAACAATAGGAAACCCAATTGCTATTTTTGTGAATTATCTTTTTAATTTTCCAAGAAAAGGATAAGCTCAAAGTAAAGTAAATATAATTGAATTAAAGTATAATGGAAACATCCACTAATACTTTAATCAATCAAAGAAAATAAAACTAAATAAACTATTTAAAGTATATCTAACCTAAAAGATTTCTTGACCAAAAAAGACCTTTACTTATTTTTCATGTACTTTAATTAAATAGAAATAAAGAATATAACACCTGAAATAATTCAACAGTACATTCTTTTTATAACTATTCCGTTATTGTGAACATTCAAAGAAGAAAAAGTAAATAAAACATTTCCAACATTTTTTATTAACTATCATTAACACAAAAAAGTAAAGTAATTCATTTCATATGTAAAAGATAACATAATTTTTAATTATAAATCATTATAATTAAAAATTAATAATCAAAATAACGCTGGAAACAATAAAAATTGAAAGAAGAGTTTGCATTTAAATACAAATAACAAAAACTCAAATAAGAAGAGTTTGCTTGAAATAATTCAAAGTTTATATTATTGGTAGAAATAAATACACAGTTACCACATGTAATGAAGATTTTTGAAAACAAAAAACTCAAAATCATTTGATGTTTCAGTTCCACAAAAATTCTCTAGAAATGGGAAAGTGTATAATTTGCAGAAAACTTCTAACAATCTTAATCGTGGATCCTGGATCTCTCTGGAAATCAGCGTCTGCACATACTCAATCCATCAGCCTCCTTCTTCAAAATCATTTGCTGAAAGAAAACATAAGTATGAAGAAAAACATTCCTCCATCCATCAGCCTCAGTGCAGTGCGTCCTCCGACTCCCGAAACCCTAAAGAATCCTCGTTGGAAGCATCTCAATCAGAACATGAAGAAAAATCTGGTTGGCCTGTTCAACGCAACCCCTAGTCTGCTCTTCGAACTGTGAAAGACAAATCTCCACTGTCCTGCAAGCCCCCTTCCTCCCTCCTGCCAGTTGATTTTTCTCGTGTTTATATAGCATTAAAAAAAACGAGAAGTCCCAACTTGTTTGGTGTGATCTTCTATTAATCAGATGAAATATTCTTTTTCTGATTTGTTGGAATTTTATCTGCATACGCTGGCAGATCAACGAAATCCATTGCATACTTCACGTGTTGATGAGGCAACCATTCTTCTTCCTGCAATTCAAAAAATTTAATGATAAGAATACGTAAAAACAAAAATAAAAACTAAGCAAATGAACTAAATAATATTTAAAACTTCTGATGATAAAGCAAATCTATGTTCCTTTATTCCTGGCAGATAATACAATTCTCTGATCTGGATGATACGCATTCACAGGCGCCCTCTATTGTATGTGGCAGTTTTGATCGTAGATTTTGGCATCCATTCCCCTTCAAATGGGACAACTCAACATTCCAATGAATACTCTCTCTGGTAATCCATACATTGCTGGATCTTGTTGGCAGATTTGATGCAACCGTGACAACGTTTGATATATGCAAGCAGTAGTTCAAACTCATCAAATTCTATTCAACCTCCGTATAAAATGAACTTATAACGGATAGCTGGTTCTTTCTTTTGAATGAGCGTTGATATATGTTATATTTTCATTTTGTCTACCATATAAATCTCAACCGTGCAAACTTGAATCTCGTATTATTATTTTGAGAAAATAGGAACAAAATCCTTTATTTAAATCTGTGATAAGTAAATCACGTTTCATCTGTATAATTGCCAGAGGAGATCAACGAAGAAGAGGAGTGGACTGTTGGCTGTAGCTTCTAATTCCAGTCTGATACTCCCATTGTTATGTTGGAAATAAGCCTTTAATAGACGTTGTTGAAATTCTTTATAACCATACGCACCACCCAATGCATGGAATTTTACTGGGTTAAAATAATATATTATATAAATGAATTTATACGTATCCAATTGCTCTTTTGATAATAAACAACAGTAATCCCATTCTTGCTTGATTTTCGGGCTGTAAAAACATTATTAAATCCCATGAATGGTAGATTAGTTTAAGATATTCCCTGTCATCTCACGCTCTTGTTTAAATAATTATTCAGGACTGTTTGGTCGTTTTCTTATTTTCCCTGCAAAAGACAACGAATATAATATAGTATACAAAAAACATATGCTTTTTGAATATTCCAACAATATTTGATGTTTTGAAAAACAATATGTTTTATAAAAAATGGATGTTTAATTATAATAAAGTTTATTTATATCTTCCATTTTTTTTTTAAAGAAAATTATAAAGTTCCTATTTACATACTATTTACAAATTTTAATTAATCAATTATATATGTACACAATACTAGTAATAAAAAAAAATTCATTGATTATATATATATTTTTTGTTTTTTATATTTTTATTTTTATTTACAATTTTGTGTGTTTTGTTTTGCAGGGATCATTACTAGCTAAGGAAATTTAGCATTCAAAAATAACCAAAAATCCAAAGAGGAGTCAAATGAAGGTAAGCAATTTGAATCACCAAATTATATATAAAAACTAACAAAAAATAAATAAAATGCAAAAGCCAATTATTTACTAATCAAAACCGAAAACACTCAGACAAAAGACCTCATAGAGAAATTCAGTTACAGAAAATCTGCAGCCAAAAGCTACAGAAATGAAATCGGTAGCTACAGATTTCAAAAAATTTCTCTAGTGGGTTCCCTTTCCCTTGCAGTTTGGAAAGGGATATGTTGGGAGGCCAACAAGACCCTATTTGGGAATGAACCCCTCCTTTCTCAGGTTCGTGAAAAATATGAGATTGGACTCATCATTTGATGATCTTTAATGAGTGTTTGGTACCCTGTTTGGACTCGTAAAAATGAAAAGAGGCACTCACCTTTCGAGGTGGGGAAATTAAAGGAAAGGGAAATGGTTTTCATTTTTTTTTTATGGCAGTAATCTACAGTCGACCTTTGAACATGGCACATGTCTGCATTTGCATATCTGGACAGTTGGGTTTTCAGCTTGTCTCCGAGTTGATCCACTTTTGTGAGTCACGTGACTCCTTTGAGTAAATTCAAAGAATGCCTTGTCATATTCCTTGCATTACAACTGGTCCTATTCTCGTTTGAGTCAATGTTTCCAAGTCATGTGTCATGCCGTCAAAATTGTTCAAAGAATGTCTCTCCCAAAAGAATAACTCGTGAGTAACTTCACTTGTCCTTAAGAGTTAGTCATGTCTGAGTCAGTCCCGTTAATTCAAATCAACTTTTGTTCCTAGTTTTGTGTCACTGATGTGTGAATCATCATGGCCCGCCTGTGACAAGTCTATTCCTGTAGACTTCAAATAATTATCCAGGAATTATACCTTGAAACCTAGAAAGTACCTTGAAACCTGCATGCCTCAATGGTAGGTTTTCTCGTTTTCAACAGTAGGTTTTCATCAATGACCTCTGGTTGGAAAATTCTGTCAAGTGTTTGAATTCAGAACATTTTATTCACACTTGGGAGAATGTACTTATATACCTTGGAGATCATTGACATTAATGGTGATTTCCCTCGCACTTGTTAATAGTTTACATCATTGACTGGTAATCAAGTAGTTTCTACCATGTTCAACGTCAAGACATTGTAATCACATGGTCAGATTCATATCATTTGGGGATCAGAATGAAGACCCTGAGTGGTTAGGCTTTCCCATCATCATTGCCTATGCTCAGGTTGCATTTGGAGATCATTTAGAGTCATGACACGGATCCACATTGTATGTTTGGTGGCTGTGTTTTGTATTTGAGGTTAAAAGACATGGATCTACTTTGTATTCTCCCAAGTGCGAGGCTTGAGTCACTTTGGTCCTTTCAAACTCCCAGAAAGCCTGGCTTGAGTCACCTTAGTCACTTTTTTCCTAGACCTAGAAAGGACAACGACTTCATGTTTTTTGCACAGAGCGTTGGCGGCGCCTGTCTCAGTTAACCCATAAGTGTCGTTGTCTCCTTTCATTGGAAAAAACCCTAAATCAGTGCCTTTTTCAGTTTTCCTAAGAGCGTCGGTGGTGTGAAAATGAGAAAAAAGAAGCTTCTAGAAGTTTCCATGCGGAAGCCTCCATGGGGTTAGTTCCTATATACATGGGATAGGTGGCATTCGCCTTCCTCACCTATAGGGATCTCATTCTATCCTTTTTCCAAGTCATCTCTTGAGTTCTAGGCCTATAAATGAAGTCTTCATGAGGAGAGTGAGGAAGGCCAGAAAAAGCACCCTTATGCTGCTAGTTTGAAGTCTGAATCAGAGGCAAAGTAGAGTTAGCTTGTGGTCTTGTCAAAGTGATTTTGAATTCCTAAAAGCTAAATTATCAGTGGCACCAATACTTAGGGGTCCCGATTGGTCCCTTCCTTTCCATATATCCACTGATGCTTCCGATACATCCATAGGAGGAGTCCTAGGCCAAAAAGAAGGCCAAGCATCTTATGCCATTTACTTTGTTAGCAAGAATTTAGCTCCTGCCGAACTCAATTACACTGTCACTGAAAAATAATTCTTGGCAGTAGTCTATGCCATTAATAAATTTCATCACTATATTATAGGCTATGTAGTTTTTGTGCATACGAACCATTTTGCCATCATATTTTTGATGAATAAACCAATTAGCAATGGTAGGGTGACCCGATGGCTTCTTCTATTACAAGAATTTAATATCATTGTCATCGATCAACCTGCTAGAGAAAATTTGGTAGCAAATTTCCTCTCTCGTATTCAACATGATGATGGTACTAAACCTATTGATGATACTTTTCCCAACGAACATTTTTTTGCTGTGTCTGTTCAAACCCCTTGGTTTGCATACATTGTCAATTATCTAGCAACTGGGAAATTACCAAACCACATGTTCCCACACGAGAAACACCACATTATAGTCAAGAGCTCTAACTATTCCTAGGTTGATAATGACCTCATTCGGACTGGTCCAAATCTTATTATTAGACGATGTGTACAAGAGGACAAGACGACATAAATCCTCCGTGCATGCCATGATGGGCCATGTGGGGGAAACTTTTATGAAAAGCGTATGACATACAAAGTATTGCATTCTGGTTATTACTGTCCAAGCACTTTTAAGGATGCTTCCAGATATGTTAAAGGATGTGATAGTTGCCAAAGAATGGGTAGACCTACGTCATCTGATGAGATGCCTTTACAACCTCAGGTCATGATTGAGTCTTTTGAGAAGTGGGCTCTTGATTTTGTAGGACCAATTTCTCCCATGTCTCGTAAGAAGAAATATATCCTGGTTTGCACAGACTACGTTATCAAATGGGTAGAAGCTAAAGCTTTGTTTAGGGATATAGAGAAATCTGTGGTAGAATTTATATATGAAGAAATATTCACTTGATTTGGTGTGTCTAGAGAAATCGTCACTGACCAAGGTTCTCAATTTACCTCTAAATTAATGAAAGAGCTTACCACGAAATATAGTATACAACATTGCAAATCCTCACCTTACCATCCACAATCTAATGGCTAAGTAGAATCAACCAATAAGGTATTGGAAGTTATCTTAACTAAAACTATTCAGCTACATCATAAGGATTGGGCAGATAGACTCCCAGAGGCCTTGTGGGCCTATAGGATAACATGGAGAAACACTGCTGGACATACCCCCTATGAGCTAGTATATAGCAAGCAAGTCCTTTTACCTATCGAGTTCCAATTTAAGACCTTTCATATGGACACACAATTAGGCATGGATTTGGAAGAGGCACAGGACGACGAGTTTTACAGATTAATGAGTTACATGAAATTAGACAGGATGCACTCCAAAGAACAATGTTAATATAGAAGCAACGGAAGAAATGGGGATTGGGAATTACTATTCGACTCAAGGTACAAAAATTTTAAAGGAAAATTAACTACCCATTGGATGGGCCCATATGAAGTAGTTACAACTTTCGATAATGGGTCAGTAGAAATTAAGACAATTGATGGTTCACAAATTTCCTTTGTAGTAAATGGACACAAACTTAGACTTTACGACCAACCAATATCTAAACAGGATTTCGTGAAAAATGTCTTGCAACAGAAGGAGATGGAACTAGTTGAAGAGGAAATTATTCCTCCTGCTCCTGATCCTTAAAGTTATTCGGGGTTGTCATTACTTGTATATATGTAAATATGTTTGTCTTCACCCGAATAAATAAGAATCATTTCTAACAAATTAACTGAATTTATATAGAGGATTCATTCCCATGATCATCTGTTGCAGTTTTGTCAATTAAAACATGAAGACTCTTTTCCTTCTCCTCATTTTTATGAATTTTATAGATGCTTTTGTTATTAATAAATATGAATCATCTAACAAGTGCTTTTCCAGCTTGATTAGAAATACTTTATCTATGTAAGCAGCTCATGAGGTATTATCTGGAAAGGGAAGTGCACTAAAGGACTCATAATGTATCTTAACTTTTTTTTGGGTACTTTCAAAAATTGAAGGAGATAGACTGAGAGGTCAAGGGACAGCTTTAAGTTATTCTCTTTTGACATGATCTCTATTTTTGGCCATTATAAAAGTTACTTATAAGGTTTGCTCTAGAAAGTTGAATTATGTGTTTAGTATGCTTTGTTAGAAAACAGGACCGCAGAGCAATAACATATATACAGTTAAATCATAAACAAGATGCAAAACACATTAAAACATTACAAAGAGACATAGATATAACGTGGTTCACCCAAACGATGGGCTACGTCCACAAAGAAATTGCCAGTCCTTTTATTACAGTCCAAAAAGATGAAGGGATACACCCTGCAGCAAAACCGCTGCACTTCCTCTTCACACTCTCATAGTCTCTTTTCCAATACAATACAATACCATACACAGTCGTGTTACAATGCTTTCTTTTATAGGGGAAATACCATGGGAAAATACTACGGTTAACCCAATACCATGAGTGTATAGTACACCTGGGGTACAAACACAACTGAATAATATCTCTGGATTTGGAAGATCAGGCTCCACAACTAACAATCTCCCACTTGGAGACTGATCACAGCAACTCCATCGCTACTGCACTTGCTGGACTATGCTCTGGACCTTGGACTTGGAAAATTTCTTATTTTCACCTTCATGCTTGAAGGCCAACAGAAATCAAGCAGGAACTCAGTTTCTCTCTAGTTACTCCTTTTGTTAACATGTCTGCAGGATTCTGGCTAGTATGTATCTTTTCCAGTTTTAACAGTTCTTCATCTAGAATAGATCTTATGAAGTGGTACTTGAGTTGTATATGTTTATTCCTTAAATGAAAGGCTGAGTTCTTTGTAAGATGAATGGCACTCTGGCTATCACTATACAGCCTACTATTCTCCTGCTTCTTACCCAATTCTTCCATGAACCTCTGCAACCAAATCATCTCCTTACTAACCTCTGTAGCAGCAACATACTCTGCTTCCATTGTTGAAAGTGCAACAACCTGTTGTAGTTTTGAAATCCAACTTACTGTTGTTCCACCCACAGTAAACACATACCTTGTGGTGCTCCTCCTCCTGTCTTTATCACCAGCCATATCTGCATCAACATATCCCTATAGAACAATGTCTAAACCTCCAAAACATAATGCATGTGAAGTGGGACCTCTCAAATACCTGAGAATCCACTGTACTGCTTTCCAATGCTCTTTACCTGGATTATTCATATACTTGCTCACAACTCCCACTGCATGTGCAATATCTGGTCTTGTGCACACCCTGGCATACATCAAGCTTCCAACCGCTGATGAATAGGGAATCTTGGACATGTAATCTATCTCTTCCTATGTCTCTGGACACATATCCTTGCTTAGTTTGAAATGGATGGCCAAAGGTGTACTGACTGGTTTTGCATTCTGCATTCTAAACCTCTGCAACACCTTTTCTATGTACTCACCTTGAGACAACGTCAATTTGCAATTTTTCCTGTCTCTTGTTATTCTCATACCAAGGATTTGCTTTGCAGCTTCCAAATCCTTCATCGCAAATGATTTAGCTAGTTTTCTTTTGAGCACATTTATATCCTGCATGTTAGACCCTGTAACAAGCATGTCATCCACATACAATAACAAGATAATATATCTTCCGTTATCTAGCCTCTTGAAATAAACACAGTGGTCAGAATGACATCTATCATAACCTTGTTCTGTCATAAACTTATCAAATTTTAAATACCAATGCCTTGGAGCTTTCTTCAGGCCATACAAGGTCTTCTTCAACCTGCAAACCAAATTCTCCTTCACTTTGACCTCATACCCTTGTGGTTGTTGCATATAAATCTCTTCCTCCAAATCCCCATAGAGAAATGTTGTTTTTACATCTAACTGTTCAAGATGCAAATCTTCTACCACCACTAGACCTAAAATAGTTCTAATTGAAGTCATTTTAATAGCAGGAGAAAATATTTCATCAAAGTATATACCTTTCTTTTGTGCAAACCCCTTTACAACAAGTCTAGCCTTGTACCACTTCTTGCCTCCATATTCTTCCTTCAACCTATTAACCCATTTATTCTGCAATGCCCTTTTTTTGTAGGCAAGTTAACCATATCCCAAGTCTGGTTTCTTACCAATGAGTCCATCTCCTCATCCATGCCTTGCTCCGAATTCTTTCTAGTTTCTACCTGCATTTCTTCTTCATAACATTCTGGTTCACCAGAATCAGTCATCAATAAATAATACAGTGAAGGAAAGAATCGTTCAGGGCGTCTACTTAACCTAGTAGACTTTCTTACAATTGCAGGAATTTCAGGTACCTGCTGCTGCTCTTGATTTTTTGGTGCCTTTGGAACTTCATTTTCAATGATTTCATCAAGCACTGTGTACTCTGTGTTTTCCTTTTCTTCTTTCTTTGCCTGCAACTGATCTTTGTACATGACCTTTTCATTGAATAATACATCTCTACTCCTAATGATTTTGCGATTTTTAAGATCCCATAAGCGATAACCAAAATCATCAACCCCGTATCCAATAAAGGTACATTTCTTGGATTTAGCCTCAAGCTTTGTTCTATCATGTTTATCAATATGGACAAATGCTTCACAACCAAAAGTTCTCAGAAATGAGTATTTTACCTGTTTACCTGTCCATGCCTCCTCTGGAATGCCACCATCCAAAGCGCTTGTAGGCCCTCTATTTATTAAATAAACAATAGTGTTTACAGCATCAGCCGAAAACTGTAAGGGCAACCCTGCATGCAATCTCATACACCTTGCACACTCCATGATTTTTCTGTTCATCCTTTCTGACACACCATTTTCTTTTGGTGTTCCAGGGATTGTCTTCTATCTGCGAATCCCATTGTGTGAACAGTAACTGTCAAACTCCTTGCTGCAGTACTCACCTCCATTATTAGATTTGAGACATTTCAACCTTTTTCCTGTCTCATTCTCAGCCAAAGATTTCCACTTCTTAAAAGTATAAAACACATGAGATTTTTGTCTAATGCAATAAACCCAAGTTTTTCTAGTTGCATCATCAATAAAAGTAACATAATAACAAGAGCCGCCAAGAGATTGTACTTGAGCTGGTCCCTATACATCTGTATGGACAAGCTCTAAATTTTCACTCTTCTTTTGTTTCCCAACCCTGAGAAATATAACTCTCTTTTGTTTTCCATAAACACAGTTCTCACAGAATTCCAAACCTATCTACTTCAGATCTGGAAGCAATTTCCTTGAGTGGAGAGTCTGCATCCCCTTCTCACTCATGTGGCCAATCCTATGATTCCACAGCGTCGCACTTGTTTCTGTGGAAGCTACAGAGATAGAATAATCAATATTATGAGGGCATAAATATAACGTACCTACCCTATCTCCTTTTGCTATTACCAGTGATCCTTTAGTGATGTTCCACCACATTTCTCCAAATCTAGACAAACAAACCCTATCTCCCAACTGCCCTGTTGAGATCAGATTTCTTTTCATAGCAGGGATGTGCCTTACATCCTTTAGCAGCCATTCACTTCCATTTTTTAACTTAATCCGTACCTTACCCTTTCCAACAATTTTACATGGTTCATCATCCCCCAATAAAACATGTCCAAAATCACCTTGAACATAATCATGAAAGAATTTCCTATGGGGTGTAGCATGACATGAAGCCCCTGAATCTACTACCCAGTAATCGCTAGTATTATCTAATGCAAGAATCAAAGCATTTTGTAACACATCACCTGCTACATTCGCTTCCTGCGTAGTCTCTTGCTGTCTCTCACCTTTCTTCTTTGGTGCTCGATGTTAGAATAATCAACCCATAGTTAGCTACCTTAGACATTAATTAATCCAATTTTTGTCTTATTTGCCTAGTTTCCATATTCCACCTTATGCAAGTTGTCCTCCACACATCCATAGTGGTCAAAATTGCTAAATTTGAGTCATGGAGCACTTGGGAAACCTCTTGGAATCAAATTTGCTTTATTCCTGGCCTCCCTAGCGCATGTCTGCTTTTTCTGCTTTATTGCTTGCTTTTTCTGAGTTTTAAGGCAATTGGAAAAGTTTGACTAGGTGAAGTTAACTTGTTTTTTGTCCTCAAAATCCTCCACTCTTTTCTCCTATGAAAAGCATGTATGAGTTGTCCTTCCACCACCTATTAGCTTTCCTAATTGATTTTTCCAATTCGTGAGCTCCTAGACAGTTTTGGAAACTGCTTTATGCACCTATGGGGGATTTGCTTAGATTTAGTAAGCCTGCTTTTGACCAAATTCGAATGGCATCCTTATGCATTCGAATCTCTCATGTAATTATTTATTGTGGTAGCCTATGACTTCACAGGGTTGGCTATTCTACACTTATTCAATACAGATTAGTGTTCTGCTCCATATTCAGTCTTCTTTTGTGAGTAATTTGCATGTGTAATTGGCAATTGTTGTGAGTGTAATTGTTCTAACACCTGGGTTCAATTTCCACATGGTATCAGAGCCTTTGTAGATCGATTTCTCTCCTTCCAATTTGTTATTGCAGGTTCAACATCATTGACTGGGAGCATTCTACTGACTAAAGGGACAATTTCTGAGCTATGGATCAATCTCAGAAGATCATCTTGACTCCATTTAACTTCTTTGAATGGAAAGCAAAGATGGAGATACTGTTGAGAGTGAAAGGCCTCTACAGAGTGACTATGGCAATAGAAGCAGAGCCCAATGCAGATGCAGAGAAGATTAAATGGCACAACAGGAGGGATGAGGCCTATGGTCTCCTGTGTCTGAGCATATCCAGAGACCTCCTTTCCCATCTTGATGGATTAACATCACTGAATGAAGTATGGGAGAAGCTTGTTGATCTTTTTGGTAAGACAGATGAGAAGAGGGGACATCAAATTGAAAATGAATTGACTTCCCAGAGTCCCAATAGCTTTGAATCCCCGCGACTCTATTTTTCCAAGTTCAAAGCACTTGTTTTGCAGCTAAAACAATGTGGGATTGAAAAGAAGGATGAACAACTGATTTTGGCCATACTCTCGAAGCTTGGCCCTGACTATTCAGTGTTTGTATCGACCTTCTATGCCACAAAGTTGACAGCTCGAGCCTGGAAAATGCCTAGCCTTGCAGATTTCATGGAATCTCTCACACAATAACAAGATAAACTGGTGATGATGGGCACCATCAAACCTTCCAAAGACCAAGCTCTGGTTGCTGGAGATTCGAGGGTGGATTCAAAAGGCAAGAAGAAATCTAAGAAGCCACCTGAGCAAAAGAGAGACAAGAACAAGTCTCCAGAGGAGCCTCAAGGTTCCAAGAAGAACCCCCAGAAGAAGAAGAATAAAGGAGAAATGAGCAAGTGCGCATATTGCAGTAAGGGAAATCATTTTGAAAGCTCCTGCATGAAGAAGCAAATAGACGTGCTGACCCAAATCCTGGAGAAGAATGGCATCTCCCTTCTAGACAGCTCAAAGAAGAGGGAAGGAGGATCAAATTCAAAAGACAGAGAGAGAATTCATGCATTGGTTGCTAGAACATCAAGCTCACCTAGCTTCATCATTGATTCTGGAGCTTCAAGACATATGGTTTCAACCAAGGAGGCATTCACCTCACTTCAGATGTCGAAAGGTCCACCAATAGTACTGGGAGATGACTCTCTCACTGAAAGTTTGGGCAAAGGGAGGATTGATCTTGACCATGGTAAGTTCAGCAATGTATTGTATGTTCCAGGTCTTGCCTCTAACCTCTTATGAGTGTATCAGATGACCCACACAGGGTCTCCAAAGAAGGTCATATTCTCCCCTGATGAAGTTGAGATCACATAGATCTCAAGTGGTAAAGTCATTGCAAAAGGAGTTGCAAATCACACTTCGAAGGTATACATGTTCTCACACTTCCTACCCTACTCAAACCCCTCTACTCTTCTGATTCATGCTAATGAGGCAAGCAAGATTTGGCATGAAAGATTTGGCCACCTCAATTATAAGTATATTTCTAATATTAGTGAAAAATAAATGGTCATAGGGTTACTCAAGATTAAGTTTTCCAAAGGAGTCTGTCAAGGTTGCATCTTAGGAAAACACCCAGAGCATAAATTTGAGAGAGCTAGTCAAGAGAGAACCTCTGCACCTCTTGAGTTGATCCACACTGATGTTGCTGGCCCATTTCCTCATATGTAAATGAGTTAGGCCAAATATGCATTGACATTCATAGATGACTTTTCCAGGTATTGTTGGGTTTACTCCGTGAAACACAAGTCTGAAGTTTTTGGCCTCTTCAAAGTCTTTAAGGCTTTGGTTGAAAACCAGTCTGGGAGGAAACTCAAAGTCCTCAGATATGATAATGGTGGTGAGTATGTCAAGTCTGAGTTCATTCAATATTGTGCAGATGTAGGTATTCAGATGCAACATTATATCCTTTACACACCACAGCAGAATGGTGTTGCTGAGAGGAAGAACAGATCACTGAAAGAGATGGCAACCTGCATGTTGGAGGCTAAGACTTTGCCACCAAATTTTTGGGCCGAAGCTATAAACTGTGCGGCCTATATCCAGAATAGGGTGCCTCATAAACAACTTGATGGCATGACTCCTTTTGAAGCATGGAGTGGGCACAAGCCAGATGTGACCCATTTCAGGATTTTTGGCTCAAGGGCTTGGGCTAGAATTCCAACAGAAAAGAGGAAGGCTTTGCAACCCCAAAGCCAAGAGTGTCGATTTGTTGGGTACTCTAAAGATTCAAAAGGGTACAAGCTGATCAATTTGAGCACAAACAAAGCCTTCATTGAAAGGTGTGTTCAGTTTTAAGAAGAGCCCCTAGCAGCAGTGGAAGTTGGAGAATCCTCTTCACCACCAGAACCTCTGTATGTAAGTGAAGAGATAGTTGAACATGCTGATTCTGATATGTCTGATAATGATGATTTGATTGTAGATCCTAATAGTCCTACAAGACCAAAATGGGCAGCCAAGACCATTCATGTAGCTGGAGAACTAACTGGAAATCCTAATGACCCTAGGAGGACTAGATCTCAGTTTGAGAGTGCTCTGTGCATGAAAGATCCTATGTTTGCAGAGAAATGCTATCTGATGGTTGAATCAGACCCACAGACATATGAAGATGCAGCAAATAATCCAAGATGGCAAACAGCCATGGAAGAAGAGTTCAACTCACTCTAGAAGAGCAACACTTGGGAGTTGGTTGATCAAAGGTAAAGATCTCCAGTCTAGTTTACCTTTGTGTATATCTTTGTGTTTAGAGGAGCTTCTTAATCAGGTTTTTTTAATTAAGTTTTCTACTTGCTTTCTTAATCATGTTTTCTTTATTAAGTTCTCTACTTGCTTCCTTACCAAGTTTTCTTTATTAAGTTTTCTACTTGATTCTTTGTTAAGTTTTATACTTGCTTCTTTCATTAAGTTTTTACTTGTTTATAAGTTAGATTTTTCCTTACATTTGTTTCATATAAGAATGGTTTTGTTTATAAAAGTAATCCTTAAAAATAATCTTGTTTCTTAGTAGATTAGTTGTTCATAAACATCTTCCTTAGTTAAGAGTTATTTGCTTATGGAATAAATCACCATGTTCACCATCACCTATAATTGGACATTCCTTAGTTTGCACATACTTGTAGAAGTTAAATTAGATTTAATCCCATTTAGTTTCTTTACTTCTTTTGAAAGCCATTTTGACACTACTCCTTCTCCAGTTCCGATCCCAATGAATGCATATCCTCAGAACCCCCAAGGAGAATGGAATTAGATAATTTAGCGTTTAACTGTTATGTACATTCGTTAGTTGCATGTATAGTTTAATTGTTGAAGTTCATAAACGTATATCTAGTTGATGTAATCTTGTTTCCAATATTATAATTCCTTGCATAGTTAGTTTCTGAAGTTGTTTATGAAGCTTTCTAATTCTTAGATTAAGAAGTGGAATAGTTAATTAATAAGTAGTTTACTTTCTTAGAGTAGTATTGTTGATATCTTTACCTTTCAATAATTTTTTATAGAGTAGAGTAGTATAGGATGATACTGCTCTAGTCTAATACTCTGTCCCAGTTTAATGACCTTAATAGTTGAATTTCTAGGAGTTTGACTCGGTTTTTCATTTTGAAAGATCTTTTGATCTTTTCTTTGTTAAAATATTTCCACGACACCCTAGGAACCCCTCTACCTTCACATATACTTTGTGTCAACTCTAAGTTTACCAACCTCGTTCGATAATTGAATAATTGGTGAATTAATTAAGACATTATAACACCCAACAACCTAATCTCCCTTGAGCAGTTAGGGTTTGTGGAAGGTCGACAGATAACAGATGACATTATTTTGGTCCATGAAATGCTTCACTCTTTGAAAGCAAAGAAAATCTTGGGAATGATGGTTAAACTAGACATAGCGAAAGCCTATGACAAAATACATTGGCAATTCATTCGAAGTATGCTAACGGATTTTGGGTTTAGTGCAGAGTGGATTGAATGGATAATGAGATTAGTATTCTCAACATTCTTTTCCATTCTTGTGAATGGGGTGCCTTTTGGTCTCATTAAACCCTTGAGGGGGATAAGGCAGGGATATCCCTTATCCCCTTTCCTCTTCATCCTCGTGGTGGAAGGTTTGGGCAGGTCAATTGTGGATTTGAGAGACAATAATGATCTCAGAGGGCTAAGAGTTCACCCGATGGCAAACAAACAAAGTCACCAACAGTTTTTGGATGATACAATGTTGATGGGTTACCCATCGGTTCAAGAAGCCAAGAAGCTCAAAAAGTGCCTAGCTGGCTTTGGAAAAACTTCAGGGTTGGAAACCAATGACCAAAAATACCAAGTTTTCTTATTTAACACCCCCAGTATTTCAAGAAGGAATATATGTCAAATCTTGGGCTTCTAAGAGAGCTCCCTTCCATCCAAATACCTATGAACCCCTTTAGTGAATTCAATTGCCAAAAAAGGCTCCTATACATAATTGTTGGATAGTCTAAAGAAGCGGTTAACAAACTGGAATTTGAGGACCCTTAATTTAGCCAGTAGACTAGTTTTGGTGAAATTAGTCCTTGAGGAAATGCCTACTTATTTCTTCTCCACCTTGGCGGCTCCAAAAGCCATCTTGAAGGAGATAAAGAACCTGCAATGGGAATTTTTGTGGAGTGGCACCAATGAGAAGCGGAAGTGGGCTTTGGTGAAGTGGGAAATGGTTTGTAGCCCTAAAAACCAGTGGGGTTTAGGCCTAAGGACCCAGGACATGAAAATGTGATAAGTGGAGCCAAGCTATGGTGGATATGGGTAACCCACGTTTAGGAACCTTGGGCAAAGATGTGGCACATTAACTATGCCGAGGGATGGGACAAAAGAGAGCTGATACGGTTCTCAAAAGATTCTCTTGGATCCCACATATGGATAACAACATGGATGGGGAGGAGATTGGTCCAGGAACACAGCTTCTGAGAAGTAAGGAATGGCCAAAATTCCTGGGTATGGGAGGACTCATGGAAACAATTACCCCTTCTTAAACGTGGCAGGGATTTTCAACAGATCCTGGAAGAAAGTATCTCCTAAGGAGTCACTAAGGTCAAAGATATATGGAGAAACCAGGTAGATGATCAGGACTTCCGAGTATGCGTAGAGAGGTAGTGGTGGGAACACCTTGGCCCAGGGGAGGAGGTTAACTGTTTGGAAGAATCCCTCAACAACATGTGCATAAGAATGCACTCAAGGGAAGACAAGCTTTGTTGGGGGTATGGTAAAAAAACCTCCTTTACAATGAAGGAAGCTTATAACATTGTGATAGAGGCCGACATCCAACCAACAGATCAAAAGTGGGGAAAATTATGGAAGAATAATTGTGGCCCAAAATAACTATATTCAGTTGGTTCGTGATAAGAAACCGAATTTTAATAGGAGAAAATCTCAAAAAAAGAGGGATGATTGGACCTTACCGGTATTTCACATGCGAGCTTGAAGAAGAAACAAGTAGCCACCTCATGGATGCCTACACGTTTGCGTCCACCATTTGGGATCAAGGGGTGTTGATTTGTAGAAGATCTGACCGGGTTAGGTAATACCTGAACATGACACTAACAGAATGGACCAACAAGCTTTGTCAGAATCCCATCTTGAACTGATTATGGAAGATCTTCCCTCACTTTGTGCTATGGGAAATATGGCGCGAGGGAAATTCTAGGACCTTCCAAGGGAAAGTCCTGCCACCGCGCAGAATATGGGATATAATCACAAGCAGAATGCAAGAGAGATAAGGATAGAAGCCTGGGAGAGATTGAACTGGGATGCAACGCCGGTGGAATCCCCCATTTTGAGGGCTTGGGGACTATCAAGACCCCTGTAGTTGGATAATACTAGGAAAAACTCAACCCGAGCGATGAAAAGTGTAGAGAATTGGAAGCCTCCCCCCGAGGGGTTTTTCAAGCTCAACTTTGATGGCACACAAAAGGGCAACCCAGGACCAGCAGGTTATGGTTCCATCATCTGGGATTGCAAAGGAAGCATGTTGGGGTAGAGGTATGGGAGAATAGGATGGGAAACCAACAACACAACCAATATAAAAGGTCTCTTGCAGGGACTGGAAATGGTGAATGAAACCATTGGACACCTATAATTATCAAAGGAGACTCCTAGGCGGTGATCTAGATGGAAACTAAACTACAGAATGAAACCCATAGTGCCAAGGTGGCGCAATTGTGGAGGTTAGAGGGGTGTCTGTAGAAGTTGAAAGGGGTCCTAGCTGATGGGTTGGTAGCCCGCTTCAAACATGTCAGCCGATAGGGGAATAAGGTGGTAGACAGGTTAGAAAACCTCGGGACGGAGACCTGTAGAGATGTCAAAGCAAAGGACTAGGGCGAGGTGATGGATGCAACGAATCGGGACAACTATATAACTCTCAAACTCTAGGACATGCACAATAGTTATGACATAGGCAGGGAAGGACACCAGGCGGGCCTAGATCACTAACTGGGCAGGTGGTTAGGCACATGGCTGAGAGGAAATTTCAGGTGACTAGCATGCAGGATCTAACTCTGCTTCAAGCCATTACCAGGAACCCATCTTTTCGAAGGATCAACATACATGCAGAAATGAATGGCATAAAGGGAAAATATGGGTGCCTGTGTGGGATTTATTTGCTCCGGACTCCGTACTGATCGCAGAGAATCATGGTATGTACTGTTGTTATCATGCTCCCAATAAGGAAAATGTTATTTATGAAGGTGCTGGGTGATGGGAAAAAACACATAAGCCGCCTGTGTACCATGTCTTTTGTAATGCAAGAAAGCAAGACGTGGGAGTTGCAAAATTTGCTAAAGTCTCAACAAAGGTGTGTATGTGACCATATGGATGGTTGTAAAGGGAAAGGGAAGCGAGTCTCATGCCATGAGCATGAGTTCGGGAAGGCCTCAAGGGCCCAGAAGAAGGTTATGTGGGAAGCCAGAATGTTTGAGCTTGAGCTTCCCAAGGAGATTCAACTGAGGGTTAATGAGACGGAGAGACAGTTATTTGTTGAGATTGATAGAGAAATGCTCCATGAGGAGAGTCGGAAGGCAGAGGAATAGATCCTTGATGCTGGCCACAATGCGGGCAGATTAAGTATGTATGAGAGAACTGTGGCTCTTTTTTGTGTCATGAAAAACCTCATCGGACAGTTGGCTTGGGATAGGAAGGAGGTGGACGAAGCAGAGGGGTAGTTGGATCAATGATGACCATCCATGACCTCTGATATGCAACATTTGAATCTCAAGGTTGACATTCTTTTGAAGGGGCTCCGTTTTTAGGCCCCCCAGTTCCACCACCCGTGGTGATCCAGTCTCCGGTAGATGAGAGCGTACGCCAGGGACGCATCCCTGATCTCCCATATATTCTGTTATAAGTGGTCTGAGCAAAGTGTGTTCTGTTATGTCAAGAATGTCATGGAATGTTAGCACAAAAAAAAGTCTACGTTATTTTGGTCTGGTTTCATTGGTCAGTAGTAGTTTAGTCAAGTAGTCAAGAAGGAATAGTCTGATAAGGATTTAGGAAGGATGTGTTGGTTACCTTAGATTTTCAATGATATAGTCGGATAAGGAGTTAAGAGTTGGTCTTAGTCATCGTGGGAAGAATGGCTAGGAAAAGTTTTGTGTCAGGAGTGTTAAGTCAGGAACTTGTTTCTTCAAATTTTATGTTTGATTGTCATTTTTATTTCAGCTTGCATATTTGCTTGAGTTTACTCTTTTACTTACTGTGGAAATTTTTAGATTTTTAATGAAATTTTCAATTTTTACCTTCAGATTTTTATTTAGTTTTGTTCTTTTAAGCTTTTGAAGGGTTCTAAAAGTCAATATATTGAATAATGGATTCACAAATCATATCATGAGTATAGTTTGCCATAAAAACCTCATTCAAAATAGAATTAATGACTAAAAAGCACCAAAACAGTGTTAAAATTATTCTTGTAGCGCTGGAGCCAAAAAATTACACTGGCGCGCTACAGGAAAATCGTTTTTTGCCAGAATGGTCATTTTTCAGTCCGATTTTTTGGGGATTTCGTTGGGGAAATGTTAAATAAATCATTGGTCATGTTTGATATGGGTTTTGCCAAGTTTTTTTCATGTAAACAGGTGTCAGTCTCATGTAAGGGAGATTCCGGCAACTATTCTGGCAACTGGATGCAAATTTATGGAAAATGATGATTGTGAACGAAATAAGGCAAGATTTTCGGGGAAGATGTTCTAAATTAAATATTATGGAGCTGGATATGTTTCTGTGTGTGTTCCTGAGCACAGTTAATGCACTTTTATTTTTGCTAGTTTCACCACTCCTGGGAAAGCACTGTGTTGAAGTACAAAATGAACTTGTGCAAGTCTCTCAGTCATTCTCCGAGTCTTTGGCCAGGCAGAAGTTCACAGATAGTTGTGAAAGAGCATTGAATGAACAAATCCACGTGGAGTACAACGTTTCATATATTTATCATGCTCTTTTTGCCTTCTTTGATAGAGACAATGTGGGTTTGCCAGGCTTTGCAAAATACTTCAAATTACCACCATCAAAACGCAATTTGAGAGCTTATCATTTGCCTGATGAGGAACAAAAGCCAATTCAGATGATAACTGCCTTAGTACTTCAGTTGGTTCAATGTAGTGTGACTTTTCAAGAAACCACTGAAGCAACTTTGATAGTTAGTGCTAAATGTAATATTATTGATGGTGATTCTAATCCATCTAAATGTTTTGATGCTGCGATGGAATGTTGTTGACATTTTTGTGGAAGAATTCTTCAAGTTGTAGACAGCTCCCAAATCCCGGGACATTTCTGACTTTAAAGTAATCATCAAGAACCTTATTGTAGATTTGCTGATGACATTAAATGTGCCAGAATACCCTGCAGCCAGCCTCCTCCTCCAGCAATGACAAGCACTGGAATGTATGTGGCAAATCCAGCTTCGGATAAGATTACTCAACTCACTGACAATGTTTATCTCTGTCGCTCAGGCTTAGCTGCAGATTCCCAAGTGGTGTCTGGTTATGTTCGCTATTTTATTCATCAACACATAATACAACTTGGGCAACCTGCCACTGTGAAAGTTGCTGCTAACTGG